>JAVTVY010041331.1:0-19436 GCA_036873755.1 Hanleya hanleyi
TATGATGAGGATAAAATGTACAAAAAGTTGAAAGGCAATTATAATTGATAGGTCAGACAAGTTCAGAAATACAGAAGAAAATGATTAAGGAAGAAATGAAATGAGTAGGATTCAACATTCATGTATGAAGAGCTTGGAGCTTGAAAGGAATGGATATGCAATAGATAGAAAAAGGTCAAGTTACAATTGTTAAAATCCACTGCATATTATAATCATAGTCTGGCCAACATTAAACAGATTTGATATTAGTTTAAGACCTATCAATGGTAGAAAAATTCAATTTGTATACTAGCCATTACATTTTCTGTCAACAAAACAAAATGTAGAAAGCACATCTCATTTTCACCCAGTGTCAAATATGTAATAAACACAAAATGTTACAAAAAAATTAAATACGAAAACTTCAAATCGACCTGCTAGCATGATATGCTATCCATCTATTCCAGTGCACGGAGACCTAGCAGAATACTGCCAAGTCTTTGTAAAATTTCAGAGGCTTTACACATGTTCACCTTCAGACGTCTACAGGTGGACATGACAGAATAAGGAAGAGACAAAAAAATCCCAATTTTTGTCTTGTTATTTTACCAGTATTTTGAAAGACAAATTCTCCAGCATTAACAGCAAAGAGGCACAAATCCTATGATTCCTATACATACCTTCTTCTCTAAGGGCCTCGATGACTGCCTCCTTTTTATCCAACTGTTCACTCAATCTGGCAGCAGCCTCCAGGCCATCCGACGCCTCTTCCAGCTTCATCTACAACAACACAATTTAAGAGTCAACTGACTTTAACTAAAACTTCACTCAAAACAACAATTACAAAGGAACTGTTTTGTGTCTGTTGTTTGTAATGATATGATAATGATGCCACACTGAACTGTAAAACAATGTGGAATGATATTCAACGATGTCAAAAATAATTTCTATTATTTCTGCCACACAACAGAATAGAGATACTTTTACAAAACTGGTCTCATGAAAGTAATCTCCACCCTACCTCTATTAATTCTATTAATTTAGACCCCCCCCCACCGAATAAGAGAGTACTTTTATGTTATTACACAGTTGTGTTAGATTGCACCTCGGAGTACCTGCGTGTCCTGTAGCGATGACTGTAACCTGATAACTTCCTGTTGTAAAGCCTGGATCTGTGTCTGATAGCGCTCAGTCTCGGACATCAGATTCGACTCTCGATCTGTGAATAAACAAGGGATCTAATACAGATATGACCTTTCATGAACACATGATAAAAGTTTTTGCAGTAAACACAGGATGAGTGGGTCGATCTTTCATGTAAGTTTCTATTCTTCAGAACTTTATATTACTAGACTCATTGTTCTTCCAGACAGACTATTGTTATCCTTCATCTCCTGAACCCTACATGCATGGTATGCCGGAAAAAAAAACTTCTGTTTCTGGACAATCTTTTTAAAAAAAAAATTCCTTTTTTTTTTCAGAGGACAGTTATATATGAAGTAGAATCATAGTATGTAATGCCCAAAATCCAAAACATTCCGTTTTTAAAACTACTTCAACAGCTAACAGCTTTAACACTTAGAATTATGACAGACAAATTCAAGATTGACTACGGCCATGATAATGTCGAGGAAAGTGTTGAAATGCATGATTCAGAACAACATGCACACTGAGCAGAAATAAGACTCTTTTTTTTTTCTGCGCAACTACATTCTTCCCCTAATATGGAGAAAATGAATCCTAAATAACCCGATATGAATTTCGCTATCTGCAGAGGCAATTTCATACCATGATCATGTTACACTGATATCGTACTGCGGTACCGTACCTTGTTGAAACTGTTCCAACACGAGCTGTAAGTTAGTGAGGGAGGCGGCATACTGTTGGTTATGCTCCTGTAGAGTGGCCACCTGGAGGTATGCAGCATCACGCTGACTAGCTATCACGTACAGCTGCTGCTGTAGACTCTCCAACTGATGACCAGCTTGTAAACTACAAAATACACAGTTAAACTACCATACAGTCAACATGCTCAATAATGGAAGTTTCCCTACAAAGTAGTTAAGTTTAGGAAAAATAAACATTCACCCATACTATTTAATTGCATCTGAGGTAAAGTTCAGCCGATTTTAAATGAAAATCATCCATAAAATATCGAATATCTACAGAGAAAAAAAATATATCTTAATTTCAACAATAATAAAAATTTATGAAAAAGAAATGTGATTCTGCCTCGATTTAAAGCAATGTTAGGATATTCTGTTCATACTTGACACTTTCGACAGCTGCGGATGAAGTAAGGAGTTTTTCCTCCGCTCTGGCCAGTCTATTACGCAACTCCTTCTCCCTCTCCTCAGCTGCTAGAGCCTCCTGAGTGTAACCGTCCTCTATCTGAAATTACATACAACAAAAAAATGGTTAGCTTATAAAGTTTATCATACATGTTCAAGGTAGTACAGGGTTCATACACAGGAGAAAATTCCAGGAGTTTTCCAGGACTTTCCAGGTCAATAATTTTAATTTTCCATCAATACAATAACTCGCAACAAAGATGAGCAAATTAACAAAGTTCAGGGACAAAGATCCCTGGTTCTCCCAGATGACGATAATGTAGTTCTTCCAGGAGTTTAACGTTATTTTTAAGCATTTTCTAGGACTTTCTGGGTTAGCCATTAAATTTCAGGAGTTTTAAGGACTTTCCTGAAAGTGTATGACCCCTGGTAGTAGTTAGGATGCAAAAGAGGATTTCAGAATTTTGAACATTAAATTCTATTTAACTTTATTTTTAAGTATCTTCTAGGACTTTCACGGTTAGCCATTAAATTTCAGGAGTTTTAAGGACTTTCCTGAAAGTGTATGAGCGCTGTAGTAGTTAGGATGCAAAACAGGATTTCAGAACTTTGAACATTACATTCCACAGTTCCCTTCTCACATCAAACATAGCGTCTTGGCTGGGACAATAATAATGATATTACAAGTAATCTTGACATTTTCATACAACCACTTGTCCAAGCCAGTCCACAGAACCTACCTGTAACAAATGGTTTCTTAGTCTGTTCAACTCTCCATGTAACTTCTCCTCTTTCTCTTTCTGTCTCTGTACCTATCAACAAAAGAAAATTGCTTAGTAGTGGGAGGGAAGGGAGGGAATTTGGCTTAATGTCACACTCAAGTTTGTTTCACTCATATGGTGACAGTCAGTTTGGTTGGTGGAGGAAGCCGGAGTACCCGGAGAGAACCACCGCCCTTCGGCAAGTAACTGACAAACTTTCACACACGGACCAGCTGGGCTCGAACCCATGCCGGTTCAGCGGTGTGAGGCTTGCGGTCACCAGCGAAGCGCCTTAGACCACTCGGCCACCGAGGGCCCCTGCTTAGTAGTGTAGAACTACAGACCTATATTCTGTAACTGATAATATATAACATATTATGTCATAGTCCTATTAGTATTAGTATCAGGATATAATTGGAGTTCGCAAATCCAGGACATTATCCCCATCCAACATTCTCCCCACTGACATTTTTTCCTCCGACATCTTCCCCAAGGACAATATCCCCATTTGACATTTCCCTCACCCTAATATTGTGAAATGCAGTAAATTTGACCAAAGAAATTGCAAGTGCCTGTGTAGTGGAAATTTGTCTGTCTATGCACCAGAACGCACCCCACTGGTTGGGGGTAATATTAAACTAGGACTGCATGTGATGTCCGGAATGGATCAGTGCGCTGTATGATAGTAACTGACCATGCACAGACACTGTTCTTTTTTTCGTGAAGTTCTACACTAGACGTATACTAAACAAATACCATTTTCTTTCAAAAAAAATTACGTGATAATTGACTAGATCTACATTTCACAATATTAGGAAAATGTCGGGTGGGGATAACACCGTTGGGGAGGAAAATGTTGGTGGAGAAAGTGTCAGTGGGGAAAATTTCGGGCGAGGATAATGTCTGTACCCAGGAGTTATATATATTATGTGTGTGTCATTCTGAGCTACATTTCACCGCCACCATCACCAGTGTGCATGCATATGGACAGTTTTAATGCTACATCCAATCAATGGGCTAGAAGTTCACCATCATTCGGATTTCCCCATGTCCAGTGGTAAACGAGGCAGCAGAACTCACCTGTTTATTGAGATCATCTGTCTGAGTCTGCCTCTGTCTCAACACCACCATTAGTTGGTCTCTCTCCTGTTGGAACGTCTGAGCCTGTTGGTTCACCGATTCGTTGTCTCGTAACAGTCGGTCCAGGTGGCCCTTCTCTCCCTCCTTCTCGTTGAGTAATGCCGTTAACGTGTTACTTTTCTCCTTCAACATGTTAACTTCATATTCCTTCTCGCGTAGGGACAGCATCAGTTTATCGTTGGTCTCCCGTACCACTGACAGCTCCGTATTTTGTTCCGACTTTCCTCTCTCAACAGTCACAGATTCTTGCCTGAACTCGTCTACTTCTCTCTGGGCACTCTGTAGCTGAAATGATAAATGCTCCACCTGCTTCTTGTAATTGTTTTTCTCCGATTCCGAACTGTTGGCCGACAGTTCCAGTTCACTCAGCCTTTGGTTCAGCGAGTTTATCTTCGCCTCCTTTTGCTGGAGTGTTTGTTGAGATTGCGCGAGCCATTCTTGAAGCCTGCTCGCTTCTTCCGCTTTCACAGTGTAGCTATTCAAGTCCACTGTTTCAGTAGAATTGGACCTCTGAACGAGTCCACCATACTTGACTTCCAGTTCGGTGTATTTTTGTTTATAATTAATCAACTCATTCTGCGCCTTCAGCAATGCCTGTTTTCTGTCCTCGAACTGGGGTACAAGGTTTGCATAGTCTTGTTCGACCTTCTCTAATTTTTCCTTCTCCGAGTTTATAAAGGCACTCAATCTCTGCACTTCGTTATGATATGCTAGACTTTCCTGGTGTTTCTGGTTGACAAATGCTATTAACTGTTCTCTCTCTGCCTGGAGACTGCTCAGCTGTTTCGCTAAATTATCTTTGTCTTGCATCAGAGTATTAATCTGGCTGCCATTTTGAGAGGAGTCCTGTAGAACCTGTAACAATGTTTGGTTTTTCTGCGTGAGAGCTTCAATCTCCAAGTCTTTGTCACGAATGATCCGTGAAAGGTTTTGGAGAGCTTCTTTTTGCATGTCCTCATTCGGACTGCTTTCCCGTCTGTGCAATAAATGGTTATTGTCCTGTGCCAGTTTGTCCAAGGCAGTTTTTTCAGCAGATATAATGCTCATTAGCCGATGGACCTCGCTTTTTAATTTACTCGATTCTCTCGACTTTTCGTTCATCACAGCTAGAATTTGTTCCCGTTCAGTTTTCAGAGACCGAACTTCGTTTTCTAATTTATGTACATCAACTAAAGTTCTATCTCCATTCGATGTGAGAGACTTGCTTTCTAAAATTTTTAAAAAGGATGAATTACTAGTCTGCAGATCAGCTATAACTTTATCTTTCTCTCTGATGATACTTTGTAGGTTTTCCATCTCTGCTGCGATATCTTCTCCCAAATCCTCAGAGGAGCGGCGAGATAATTTACCATTCACTTCAGCATAGCAATTCTCCTCAGTTTTCTCGGACACCTTGTTACCATCCCCACGAGTCTTCACCTCCGTCTCGTCCAAATCTAACGTGCCCTTCTCCGGGTATTCCAGAGCAAGCAGACTTGTAGTAGCACTAGGGGAGAGAACTCCTTCCACTTCATCAACTCTGTGCTGTTTCTCTGGTTCGACAAGCGACATAGCTTTCTTTAGTCGCATTTTAGTCTGTCCTAACTCGTCGTCTTTTTGCACCACATGTTGTTGTAGAACAGCGATCATGTTGTCCTGTTTCGATAACTTGTCTTCACTATCTTTGATGACCTTGAAGTGCTCGAGCGTTTTCTGGTTAAGTTCCCTAATGCCGGCCTCGTGATCTCGTATAATCTGACTGAGTCGTCCTATCTCTGTCTCCAGCTCTCGTCTTCGATCGTGGGTGGCCGTAAGCTCAGACTCCAGGTCTGTAATAACATCTAGGGTACGTGATTCTATCTTACCTCCCTCGCTTGTACTCTCTTCCACCGACCTCTTCAAGGCTGTCACCTCAACTCTCAAACTCTGGTTCTCCTCTCTCACATGACCTAACTGTTTCTGCGTATTTTCTAAACTTACAAGCTTTAATTCGAGATTGCTGACATTCCCTTCTCGTTCATCTATTTTTTCTATCAATGATAAGTTTTCCCTTTTTAATGCCATAATTTCCGATTCTTTGTCACTCACCAGACCGGACAGTTGCTGCTGACTTTCAATGGCCGAATGCATCATTTCCTTCGAATCATCCATATCACTTTTCAACGACGCCATCTCTTCTTCCAGTTCAGAAATTTTAAGGTCTTTTTCATGGCACAGTTGCATTATTTTATTGTGATCTTCTTCCAGTGTACTTGTGTCCATTTCTTGACTTTTTTGGATATCGTGAATATACTTTTCATAGTTTTTGTGTTGGTTTTGAAGTTTTTGTTCATTCTGGCTTAGCTCCCTTTCTAAAGCCTCTTTCTCAGATTTAAGAGCCTCAACCTGAGTGTGGAGCACCTGATAGTCTCTCTTCTGTTGTTCTGTAACACCACTGCGAATGGACACAATCTCTCCCTCACTTACCTTCAGTTTCGATTCCAACATGTCTTTCTCCTTCTGCAAGGAGGCGACTTCCTCTCGAGATTGGTTCAACTCTAACTCGAAGTTGTGGAGAGATAATTTTTGCCGTTGACTCTCTTCCAGACTTTCGCCTAGTTTATACTGTAATGACTGTAGTTGATTTTCTAATTCCTCCTGATCGGACGTCTCAAAAGCTGAACTCTCCTCAAGTGCCTGTAGCCCTCGCTCGGCTGCATCTAACCTCTCCATGGCATCCTTATATGCGCGCTCAGCTTCCGCACGCTCCTGTCTCACCTCCTGAAGTTTGTTCCTTGTTTCTGTCAGTTCGTCATCCTTAGTTCTCACAGACTCCTGAAGCTGGTCCTTGTCCATGTGAAGTTCATTCAGTGCCTGTGTCTCGGCGGCCATTTGTTCCTTCATGAAGTGGACATCGCGTGAATAGGTGTCCTTCTCCCTGACAACATGCTCATGTTCAATCCTCAGTTTCTCTAGCTCAATGGATACGTCAGACAGATCTTGTACGGACTGAGCCTGGAAACTCTGGCTCTGGTTTTGCTGAGATCTGAGATATGTCAACTCCGTTGTAAGTTCCACGATGTGCTCCTCTTGCTGTCCTGTCTGCTTCGTCAACTCCTCATTCCGGTGATGAAGGCTGTCGCGTATCTTGATGACCTCCGCAATAGCTTCGGTGTGCTGACTATCCAGCTCCACCAGACTGGCCTCGAGGTCAGCTTTCTCCAAAGTCAGCTCCGAGACCTCTCGCTCTTTCTCTGTAAACTTTTCCTGGAGCCCTTCCACCTCTACTTCAGAACCTACGGACACAACAGACATGAACAAGGTCACCAACTGTATCTATCACCACATATTTAACATGAGCATCACTCTACAATATACAAGCTATGGAGAATGGTATGGTATGATCACAATCTATGCCCATATTAAAACTGTAGAGCTTTCAACTCTGGGCCGGGTGCCGTTGACCTAATACTCAGTACAGTTATCTGTCGAAGTTTTATCAAATTTCGCTAACCTTGATCAGGTTTACTGGAGATAATGCACAAAACCAAACAGATGGAATTTGTCATAATAATTAAACAGGCATATAAGAGAGGTATATTAATGGAGATACAGTCTTCCTCGATGCACAATAAGCCAGGTGCTGACATGTTAAAATTGACGACACTCTTTCGTCTTTGTGTACATCAGCTACAGTAATTCCTCTAATAATTCAATCTCCCTATAAACATTCAATCACCCAATTTAGGAGACAAAATTCAATCGGTGGTTCTAATAAATTTGATCACCCTCTAAAAGCATTGAAATAACAAAGAAAAGATGGATTATATGCATGATTTTGAACCATTTGTCAACTTCCTGCTCTAATAAATTTTATCACCCCAAATTTTATGGTGGGAAATTTGACTCCCTGTGTTTGAATTACTAGAGCGATTACCGTATGTTCAGTTGCCCAGAGTGAGGTGTTATGTCAGTCAGGTGTTATGTCAGTCAGGTGTTATGTCAGTGAGGTGTTATGTCAGTGAGGTGTTATGTCAGTGAGGTGTTATGTCAATGAGGTGTTATGTCAGTCAGGTGTTATGTCAGTCAGGTGTTATGTCAGTGAGGTGTTATGTCAATGAGGTGTTATGTCAGTCAGGTGTTATGTCAGTCAGGTGTTATGTCAGTCAGGTGTTATGTCAGTGAGGTGTTATGTCAGTCAGGTGTTATGTCAGTGAGGTGTTATGTCAGTCAGGTGTTATGTCAGTGAGGTGTTATGTCAGTGAGGTGTTATGTCAGTCAGGTGTTATGTCAGTCAGGTGTTATGTCAGTGAGGTGTTATGTCAGTGAGGTGTTATGTCAGTGAGGTGTTATGTCAATGAGGTGTTATGTCAGTCAGGTGTTATGTCAGTCAGGTGTTATGTCAGTGAGGTGTTATGTCAATGAGGTGTTATGTCAGTCAGGTGTTATGTCAGTCAGGTGTTATGTCAGTCAGGTGTTATGTCAGTGAGGTGTTATGTCAGTCAGGTGTTATGTCAGTGAGGTGTTATGTCAGTCAGGTGTTATGTCAGTGAGGTGTTATGTCAGTGAGGTGTTATGTCAGTCAGGTGTTATGTCAGTCAGGTGTTATGTCAGTGAGGTGTTATGTCAGTGAGGTGTTATGTCAGTCAGGTGTTATGTCAGTGAGGTGTTATGTCAGTCAGGTGGAAAAGCTAAGTATACACCCATTACCTTTGGACTGACTGGCTCTGCCCAGTTGTTCATCCAGTTCAGCGTTTCGTGTCTTCGCTTGTTCAAGTTCCTCTTCAAGATTGCTCTGTAAATAAACCACACATATGGAAACAAGTCACATTCAAGCTACATGTTTTCTGTAGCTTACTGAACTACATTGTTCTCCGATACATGTCCCAGTAATATTGCAGAACTGCATGCAATGAAGCCACATCACAAATGCTACTCATCTCAAGGGAGGGTATACTGCTTAATAACTGGAGATTTTACTCCTGCAGCCAAAGACAAGCAATGCAGTTAAGATTGATTTGTGACATGCTTGAACAGCCACCACCGAATGTATGTATTTTGACACAAAGAACATATGCGATTAAGTGTCTAATTATATATGTTCAACTTGAAACAACTGAACTCCTTGTTCCATGTCACAACAGCGTGGTGAATATAACTGAATTGAATGTATGTGTATGCAGATATACAGTATTACATTTGTCTCCATCTTTATAACTTGTCTACCAATAATCAAGTAGAGAGAAAATGGACACTAATAGGTTTAAAATATTGAGGATTCACCAGTCTGCTCTCGTCACTTCATTATAATCATCAAGATTGACCTGCACAGATAAATTATAATAGCATCACTGGGTTTCAATACAATATCAGCAGATATATGCCGACTTTTCTCTCATCCTCTAAAACAGGGAGACGAATAAAGACGACAGAAACTGTCACTGTCTCACTTAATAATATATTTATACAAATTCTGGTCAATTGGGTTATTCCCCTTGCAACATGATCTGCACTTTAATAAACAAGCAATGCATTTTTGTAAAATCCGAACCAATTCATATAATATGGCATTTCATCCACTCTAGTCAGGAATATTGCTGACATTCAGTTATTCCATGCCTCTCTGGACTGTGTGCGTTGGGGGTGGGGAGTAGCTTGCAATGATGAAATTACCTTGTTGGAGACTGCATTGCTCAGCTCAGCCACCTTCTCTCGCAGTTGTTTTCGCAGGCCCATGAGTACATCTTCTAGAGCCTCTTTTTCCACCTGCCAATCAGCTTTCATGCATTCAAATGTGTCTATTTCCTCCTCATACATGTCAAGCTTGGCCTGTAGATTTGCCAGATCCTCGGACTGGTCACCCTTTGGACTGGCTTTACCCGTATCAGGCGTACTGGCAACCGGCCTGAAATGTAAGTCAATATGCTGTACATCTTAAACTTATACTAAGAGAGTATGCTACAGTACAGCTAAATCAGGGATTCATAGACGTCCGTTTTTACTACCGTTAAACGGTAGAAAAAAAATGTCAAAAACTGAATATAGACAGCAAAAAACTCAAAAGTGTACGTTTTGGACAAGAAATACTCAATGTTTTTGACGAAAACTCAATACTCGAAATGCTGCAAATTATTTCAGTGATGTGAAAATCATCGCCGATCCTTCGACAATTTGCGAGTTCTGCGAAACGTACAAAACGGAAGTGGCGGTTTTCACATGTTTTGCTGACGTAATGCGCTAACTAAACCTCGGAGACCTTTGCTCGATTATTTTTTGGGAGCCTCGAATACTCTCTGTAATGGTTCCCGACTGGCGCCGAAGGTATGAGTGTATTCTCCTTCGCTCGGCTGCTGGTGCACAGCTACCTACGTTAAACCCAACAGACGAAAACAGTCTATATGAAGGAATTGAATGCTAGCTGGCGGTCTGCAGACGAAAAGTACACGAGGGTGAAAACGAAACCTGGGACATTTTGGATATCATTTAGCAGATGAATTTGATTCGGATTCGTTCATAATTAGAATGACAAACAATTTTCCCTAAGACAGAACATCGGGCAAAGTAGAATCAAGCGGTAGGAAGCGGTAGGAAATCGTTTCTGCAGAGACATTGCGTGTATGATACCCGTCATGGACAACAACAACAACGCGGTCTAGCACTTTACGTTGAGAACATGCATTTCTTCAGAAGTCGGTTTATTTGAGGTCTAGATTTTAACTTTAACGGCATTGCATTTCTTGTTTATGTCCGTGACTCTTGAATTCTTGTTGGTAATTTTTATCTTTCACTGTAAAAACCATCATGGTATAAAATGAGAAAATGTGGTACAATAATATCTGGAATTTCCTTATTTTTTTTAATGTTTTTGCGTATCTCATGTAAAATCCATAGCCTAGTCTTTATATAAAGGTTCATTAATAACAATTGTTGATTTACTGCTTGTCAGGGAATGCAGCAGGTGGCCAGATTTTTATTTATTTATTTATTTATTTTTTTATGATTATTATTTTTTTTTGCAATGCAGACAATTCCAATATTTGTTTCATATGCAATACAAAGATACAAATGAAATAAAATTAAGAGTATATACTTACCACTTACCAAACCTGTTTAGGTTGAATACTGCTCATCAATGGAGATAATCACTCGCCTGAACTAATTTGTGCTATTATATGTGTGCTAACCACCCTCCTCAGAATAAATGAGGCGATTTCAATTTTTCCCATCGAGAAGTTTACATCTAGTTGTGCAGTAACTAGCACTAGTGAAAATGGCAACTGGTCACGAAATGCTTGGTTCCGCAAATTTGGATTCTTTGGATTCTCGCAAACTAAGCCACTAAGAATCCAACTGGATTCTCGCAAAATTTTGCGAAATTCTACCCCTGCAGTTCCTTTGTTCTGAAGTTCGACGGCAACCATGCGATGGACGTAAAGTAGAAGTCTGAGTTCAAGACATCATTCTGCTTGACAGCTGCTACATGGTCATCTTACGTGAAAATCCGCTGATGATGTAAGGATTTTATAGCGTCTCTTGCAAGCGTTATATGATAATTATCTTTGAATGTTTATGATAGTTTGTGATCTCTTACCGCTGTTGGTGTTGCTACAAACACGAGGTCCAAAAAAATGAAATCTATTAAAATAAGTGAGCAAGTTACAATACAGAACATGTGTTTTTTTGTCATTCAGATGACCATTATCCAAATCACATCATAGCTCACCTTAGTACTACAGAAACTATTTGTTCATATCTTAATTGGTAGGGTGGTAAAAACATTCAAAAACTCAATATCAACTTGTGGGTGGGCCGTAAAAACTTAGAAAAACTCAATTTGAGCATAAAAAGAACTCAATATTTTATAGTGGGTAGTAAAAATTTGGACTTCTATGAATCCCTGTAAATATGAAAATGGTGTATTTTATATCTGGACAGGGAGTCCGCATGAATAAGGATCAGTATTGCGTGATCGTGTAAAGGCAGAATTTGGCAATAAAAAAGGTAGATTCATGTACTGTAAAAATTAACTCACAGAGTAATTCTCAGTTTCTTTTCAAGGGATAAATTCCTACTAAGTAGGCTCTCATTTGCAAATTGTCTGGTAATGAGTCAGTGAATCCTTTCATCGGCAAAATAAGGAGAACCGTTGAACGTGCATTAGGAGACTTACCAGCAAGTTCTGAGCTGATCTACTTTTGATGAAATTTAGGGACTAATCCAGGCATTTTTGGGGGACACTGATCGACTACCGCGAAACCCGCAAAATCGGAAGAACACATTCTGCGCAAAACCGATGTGCAGTGGGCTTAAACCAAGCTAAAATGGCGGCCCGCATGATTTCGTCAAGAAGCATGATGTGAGTGTGAAAATTTAATCTCTCTATCTGCTGTACACAGGAAATAATCAATTATTTCTTCGATAAATAATAAAAGTATTGACATTAGATTGATTTTAAGCCTCCTACGACCATGGAGATTGTCAGTCTTAGGTCAAGGTACACACTTAAATCATATCAAACCCTACTTTGTAGGTCCTGCGACATAAGTCACAATAATCATGTAAGGTAGCTTTGATTTCAAAATGTCTTCCAGTAAAGAGTATTGTTATGATACTGTAATATGGGAGTGGACAAAAAAATTGACAGCTACAACAGGGGAAATCACAGGAAACTTGCAGAGACCTGCAGACTGGCCATGAACTATCAAGAGGTCAAAGGTCAGCTAGCCACAGAGCTGTCATTACCTGTGATGTTGAATGAGACTGAGATTCCATTGGCTCTCTGTATCACTGTGGGACACATTCTTCTTCTGCTCTAAATCTCCACCTGAGGAAAAATACATCAAGGATAAGTCTTCTTCAAACGATAAAAGCGAAGAATAAAATCATATTTTCAAATGATAAACTGTATGTGAAAGGACAGATATGTTTGGCATTGTTTAACTCTGAAAAATAATCCATTGACGTATCTTATTTCGCATGTTTGTATCATGGCCCAGTTGAATCATTTTTCACGGGCGAACAAAAACAGTTTAACACTGAAGATGCGATAATTACTGAGAGGTGACGAATCATCACGCGTACAATTCCCGCAACCTTGGATCATTTAAAATGGATTGATATTCACCAGTAGAATTTACCTACCTTTCAACCTCTCACTTGTACCATTGTCACCCCCAGTGTTCTCCTGTGCAGTGTTCGTCCTTTCTAACAATACTACTTGCTCCTGTAGTTCAACAACTCTCTGCTTCAATACCAGATTCTCTTCCTCCAGCAAGTTCACGATATCTGGTAATGTAGTTAGCATAATATTAACGATCAAAAAGCCGTGAACTATGTATCATAATCACCGACAAATATTCTGTTCATTCCTAATATCTGTTCCCTTATTTGTACTGAACTTTGTGATCTTGAACTTCCATTGAATTGAAATAGTACAAATCCCATAGGTTCCTACTACACTCTGATTGGACTGCAGATGATTACCAGACCTGCGAGTCCAGAGGTAAACGTTTGTTAGGTCCACAATTTTTTTATTATTATTTATCATATTTTTTGAAAATAAGCTGAGGAGTGATTTGATTTTCTTTTTTTTAATTTTTAAATTCAGATTTAATCAATGGCAAACCAGCACTCGTGCTCTCAGAACTTTCCGTACATACACTTGTGTTATCGGAACTTTCCGTTACGATGATCATGAAGACTGCTGAGCACACAATACACCTCAAAATATTGACACTCACTGCTGGGATATAATATGATATCTGATGCATGTGGTGATGACGAACAATCAATTATTTTCAGTGGGCGTTACACAAAGATATTCTCTCCAGATCTCCAATTGAAGAAGAAAGTGTGAATTGCCTTAAGTAGATATTTGAATTAAGGGAAGATACCTTTAGTGAGTTGCTGGTGTTCTGGGTTGCCTATATTGTGTATTATCTCCAGTGTCTCCACTTGGGCCTGTTCACACACTTCCTCATTATTCTCGATGGTCTCAGACAGCTGGCCCTTCTGCAAGGACAGTGGACTTTATGAACAAAATAGAGCTTATTTGTGTGAATTATCAACATAAAACTGCTGAGGGAAATACAAGAATGGCCACAATTGTTAGAAGCAGCATGGCAGGACGGAGATGGCGACAGTACATAAGGATTGTCACAAGTATACCTGTCCCTCATTATAATGCTGAAGTTGGGGTACAAAATGTTGACTACACCATGGAGAAGTCGCACTGTAGTGAGTTTACATAAAGCAGCATTCATATTGCACATATATTGCGAGACGTAACAGTGGCCGTGTTATACTGAAATTTGCTTTATAAAGAGCTGTGTTATAATGAGGGACGAGTGATCACCAACTTTTATACTTCATGTCTGTTTCATACAGAGAAGAATTTCAACCTGGTAGCAGTTATTTGAGACAGAGCACTCCATTTCTTTTGGTGAGGTGGGGGGGGAGGGGGGTGTTCAGCATTGCATTCCATGCTTAACCCAATTTTTTTCTAAATTCTCGTCTTCTTTGTCCACTGAAGAATGGAACTGAAACCACTGAACTTCTTCACTGGCAATAATCAATGTCCACTCCCCTCCCCACAACCATAAATGCCATTCATATAACCTCAGCCTTATTAGTTCCATTATCTCATATGGACTAGATGACAATCTGATAAGACAGTCTTCCATTTCACCACCAAATGTTTACCTCAAACCAGGACTTGCTTTTCTACAGGAATTCAATTCCCATAAACTTTCAACAAATTGAAATCACAGGATTGTAATCAGGGGTTAGCACTATATTTCAATTCAATTTAAGCCTTAGACAATAGTATCTTGCTCATTGGCAGCCAGTGGTGCACCAACACATGACTGACCGCATGAGTTCTGGTTCATTAATCGGGATGCTTTGCTATCTCTTCATCCTGGGAAATATTTTTCATCGATGATAACTGGACTATTTTCGACCTGAGGTTGTCAAAATTATTATAAATATAAGCTTACTGTATTGGTCCTTTCTTGGACTAGTAGAAAAATTCTATCCATCATATTTACCCCATATATCAATAGATTAAGACAACGATCCCAGGTTAAAGAGATATGGGAGAGACTAGGAGAACGAACCGGAGCACACGCAGTGATCAACGTGTCAATGCACCTATTGCTGGTATCGGGGCAAGATAGTATTGTTTAAGGATTAACCTGAATCCTTAAAAAAACCATATGATTCCTGTATTTGGAAAAAATGTCCGCAAAATGTTTGAGAATACAACTTTGAATTCCCATAGATTCTTGTTGGTAGAATTGCAAGAATCTGTTCGGATTCCCCTAAATGTTGAGGAAAAGCAAGGCCTGTTACATACTAACATATCAGCTAGCTGACCTTCTTCCCAGCTGAGATCAACAGCTCCACCAGTTCTTGTTTTTCTCTCGACAGTTGGGTTTTACGAACTATCGTATCGGAGTCCATCTGATGACGGACATGCTGAAGATCTGATAGAACTTCAAGAGCACAAGCCTGTAATAGTGTTGGATAGACACAGCTCTCAAATAATAATGTTGGATAGACACAGCTCTCAAATAATAATATTGGATAGACACAGCTCTCAAATAATAATCTTTGAAGTTTAACCCACATATAGTACTAGTAAGAGACTTTTCAAGTTACGACAAAGATTGGAATAAATAGTTGTAATAGTAAAAATTAAAAATCTACCGATCTGAAATCTCAATTTAGACTGCATTTAACAGATTTTTTTTCAAATCATCTTTGTGTATACTCCAAATATTTTCTCAAGTAAATGACAAAAATGATGACTTGAATGGGATTAGGTATTTTAGAATGGATGACTGCATGCCATGGAGCATTAGTAGCAAACAAATGTGAACTGTGTCACCCGAAGGCATGTACTTGTGCGATCATTGAACAACACTGCAGCAAACTGGTAAGGGGAAATAAAGGTAAGGTCATGCCAAGGGTGAGTATGATTTCATGTGGCTTTCAACAATATTTCAGTCATAAGTACGAGTGATCAGATACAATGTTAGGTAACTGCCAGTCCTGCCATGCATGCCAAGGATGGATATTAACATGGGAAGGCTCATTCTTGTATATAAGTTAAGAAATAAGTCATGCTATCAAAGTTGGTCAGATATCACAGGTTACACAGAGTGAACAAAACAGTCCAAAAATACACCCGGTATTATCAGATTAGGTAGATCCCACTCTCTATAAATGGGGATAAGAAAGGTCGTTTTTACTCAATAACTTTTGATTCCTTCTTAACCAATGCTCCAAAACTTCAGGCACATTAATCCATCTATTGTTCCACGTCATAAAATTGATTTGCCATTTGAAGAACCAGTCACTGATAATTGGCCTATTATGCAAATGACAAAGATGATAATTTATTTTTTTTACTAGCATTTGATAGGGACATATATATATATGTCTGTGTGTGCCTCAAGAGGATTCTGCTGAATTCAACATGAAAACTGATTTATTGAGCAAAAATGACCTTTTTTACCTCCATTTTAGAGAGTGAAATCCCCCTAACCTGATTATTTAAAAAGCTACAGCATCTTCTGGAGATGAGATGAATGGGTGCTTTAGTACATGATTACAGTAGAACAGAACACTGATAATTAACATTCCATCAGAGATAGAACAGATTCTCTCTCAAGTTACATGGTTCGTATCCATCTGATCCAGCAGAGTCTGTTTAGCGTCAAATAAATCAGACCGAACCTGTTTATTGTCCTCCTCCAGTCTAATTACGTCTTCCAGAGCACCTGAAATAGGAAAGGTTTCATTCATTTATAAGTTTCATTTTTCAGTGCACCTGGAAATGGGAAGGAAACAGGATTCAATAACAAAACTTAATACTTTTTGGGCCCCAAGATATTTTGTAACATAGTTATCTCCCATGTCTCACAAAGTTATCTCCCCTGAATTTGAACATTGGAAAATGACTGCTACCAGGTTAGGGCGATCCCGCTCTCTAAAATGAAGGTTAAAAAGGTCGTTTTTGCTCAATAACTTTTGATTCCATCTTTACCAATGCATCAAAATTTCAGGCGCATTGATTTATCTATTGTTCCATGTCATAAAATTAATTTGCCATGTGAAGAACCAGCCAATGTTGTTTAAACAGCGCGAAGGATGTTTGGCCTATTATTATGCAAATTAGATAAATGACAATTTACTTTTTTTACCACCATTTGATACGAATAGATATGTTTGTATGCGCCTCAAGAGAATTTTGCTGAATTCATTATGTGAACTGATTTATTGAGCGAAAACGACCCTTTTCACCTCCATTTTAGAGAGCGGGATTCCCCTAACCTGGCTACTCGGTGGTACAAGGTGTATTCTACACTACCTATAGTTGTTATAGTTGTTCAGACAATTATGTTTGACATGACAACATGTAATGATATTACTGAAATGGAATTCAACTGTTTCATGGTCTTGGATAAAATATTCTTGGTGGACATGTAGTGTTACCATACCTTTGAGCTGAGTGTCTTGCTGTTGGATAGTTGCCTGTAGGTTTGAGATGTCAGACAGGAGTGTACCCCGTTCTGTCTTTAGCGACACTATTTCTGTCTGCAGTATGGTCATGGTCTCCTCTAGTTCCTTTTTCTCCAGTCCAACCTAGAAAATGAGTAGTAGGGACCCTGCAGTTAGACGCTCTTCCTATGACAAACATGCTCTGTGAGCTACACTGCTGTGTGCTGTAGACTGATGACCCACTCAAAATTAATGTCTTGAATTTGCCGTTAGCATTCAAAATATAAAATTCTTATCCGAACAACAGAAAATTCATAATTTATGGAAATTCAATATGAAAACCACACAAGAATAACAAGGGCAAGCCAGAAATAATGTTACTGAACACTATTTACCTGCTTGTTTTCAGCCTGTAGTTCTGATATAAGCTCATCCGATTTCTCCTTCTCCCGTGTTGTACAATCAAGCTGTGACTGAAGTAAACTGTTGCTATCTTTCAGATCTTGGAGCTGCTGTGTGAGATGTGTTACATTCTCGAGGGTAGCTTCTATATTTCCACCTGAAATATACAATTATTATTACAGACAGACAGACAGACAGAGAAGATTGCATATACCCAGCAGTTCCACAAGGCCACACCAGCAGCAATATTCACTTAATTGTTTTAGAAGCTCATTTCCAGCAGTATGATGAAGTCATACAAGATGTGACACTGGCTCCATTAACCCATCCCTACTTGTTTATTGGTGGCGAAATGAGCCTAGTAAAACAAGAAGCCAACAAAAGTAGGTAATCCAAGCTGGCCCATAAAACATACAGGGAATCAGGAGTACTTTCATTAATGTAGAAGCACTTGGTATTATATTGAATACTGGATCAGTGTAGAAGCAGTTCTCAAAATTGCTACGGATTCATGGGGTGAAAAAGTCGGAGTAAAATGTATGATGATATTAAAATTTACATTGCATCTCGCTGGAAATCCAATGAATAAGAGAACTTCAGGCCTGTAAGCTGGTAGTATAGGCCTACAGACACTAAAGGACATACAGTATTTCAATTTTTATGATGTTGCCTCCTGTTTGTCTAGGCCTCATCTGCAAATGATGTCCTGGTGATGATTATACACAAAGAAATCCATATATTTTATTTTAAAGGGACATTCAATATTCATACGGCACTTCCAATTACAAGTCCATAGATACTGCATACCTTCACCATGCGGTGTATTGACTTTATAAAGGATAAACCATAATTTATAGGTCTTTTGCCCCCAAAAATATTCCAAAACTTACTGATTTTACTGAGTCGCCATACGTCTACCGACACCTCTACAATGTATTTTCTTATTGTCTGAAAATAATATGTATCTGACATGTCTGATCTCCCAGTTAGACACAGCCATCTTGATATTATTAACTGGGCTTTAGTTGAGACCTGAAGAACCAGGATTTTACATCTATGTATTCTTATATAATTTGAGTTAACCCATCAAGTGTTATAGACCTGCAGAACCACAATGATGATGGTGCTTCAGTCTTCCGCAAAGTCCGACAAATAATAGTTGATCTGTTCTTTGAGTTCACCAACCAAATGTTTCAGACTAGAGGATATCCCACAGTGCACTGCTCCATAGCTTACCTTTATTGAGTGTCCGTTTACTAGTAGTGAGTGTCACTTTACATGTAGCGAGTGTCAGTGTACCTGTAGAGTGTCATTTCTTCTGCTGCAAGTGTCATTTTACTCGTAGCGAGTGTCAGTTCACATGTACTGAGTGTCAGTTTACCAATATCAAGTTTAACTT
>JAVTVY010041332.1:0-19134 GCA_036873755.1 Hanleya hanleyi
GCTGACATGTTCATGCAAGACCGATACCTCTCGAACAAGATCCCCATCAAAATCCGACTGATACGGGCGCCTCCGACCTTCGCCTTGATGGCCACTAACGTAGAGGCGCATGTAGCTGACTATAAGATTGTCATCGAAGACGCAGTCCTGTATGTCCGAAAAGTGAAACCGAATCCAGCCGTTCAATTGGGACACATGAAAGCCTTGGAATCAAAACCAGCCCAGTACCCTATCCGACGTGTACAAACCAAAGTGTTCTCTGTGTCTGCTGGAAATATGAGCGCCAACAAAGAAAACCTGTTCCTGAGGGAACTACCCAAGCGATTGATCCTGGCCTGTGTGGAAAATACCAGTTTCAGTGGAGCCTACCCAGAGAATCCGTTTGACTTTAAACATTTCGGCATCAATTTTGTGGCCCTGCATGTGGATGGACAACAGGTGCCAGCCACGGTCTTAACCCCGAACTTTGGGCGCGCGAATTTCATTCGAGCCTATCAGAGCCTGTTTACAGCCACCGGTCAAATCAACCAGGACGAAGGGAATTTCATCAGTCGGGAGGACTACGGGAACGGATACACGTTGTTCTGTTTCGATTTGACCCCTACCTTAGAGAACGACCATCAGCTGGCCCTGGCCAAGCAAGGCAATTTACGGTTGAAAATCCACTTTCTACGAGCCCTCCGGAGCACCGTCAATGTGATCTGCTACGCCGAGTTTGACAACATCATTCAAGTGGACAAGGCGCGCAACGTGCTGTGTGACTTCTCCACCTAACATGGATACAGACCAGATAACCACCGTGCTGGAGAATGACCCAGAGACACGTATGGTGTTTCAAGGGGTGTTCGGCCGAGATGTGTTCCCATTAGACCGTATGTATCCTGCTGCTTACGTTCTCAACACGGACCCGATGGATCGGCCCGGTGAACATTGGGTGGGCGTGTACTTGACAGAACAGCAGGGCGAATACTTTGACCCGTACGGCCTGCCACCCTTCCATCCCGATTTAACAGACTTCACGGATCAAGGCACAGAGACGTGGTGTTGGAACAGTCAAACGTTGCAAAGCCTGACCAGTAGCGTGTGCGGACAATATTGCTTGTTTTACCTGTACCATCGATGCCGGGGAAGACCCTTATCTACCATCGTACAGATGTTTGACGAGTACCCCAAGGCTGAGGACCGAGATGTACTCGCGTGGGGTGAAAGCAATCGGCAAACAAGCGGTACACAGTGGACTGCAAGTGGCCGGTGATGTCTTGGGGGGTACGGCACCCAAAGAAGCCTTGAAACGGCGGGCCAAAGAAGCGGGAGGCGTCTTGGTGGCCAAAGCACAACGCACCGTAGGGAATAAAAGAGCTGCCCCACCGAGACCACGCACCAGTCGACGACCGACCCAGCGACGACGCACATCGAAGACCCGGGATATCTTTTCTTAAAACATGTCCTTGATCCACGCCGAGTCCTGCCCCTCCACCAACAGTGAATTTGATTTGTGGACCGTGCCGCCCACACAGACCAGTGCCGAACAAGGATTATGGGTGGAGCATCTCCCGCTGTCCAGCATCAACGCAACAGGGCCCATCGAGTTCACCATCAGTAATGCGGATACGGCCTATGTGGATTTAGCCCATACATACTTGTATGTGAAAGCCAAGATCGTCAATGGAGATGGCACCAGAATCGCCGACCAAGCAACGGTGGGCCCGACGAATCTCTGGCTGCACTCGATGTTTCAACAGGTGGATATATTTCTCAGCGACAAACTCATCAGTGACTCGACCAACACGTACCCCTATCGAGCCTACATCGAGACGCTGTTGTCGCATGGGCGAGAGGCTAAAAAATCTCAACTGACAGCCGCTTTATTCTACCAGGACAAAGCCGAGCACATGGGCGCAGAGAACGACAATACGGGATATAGCAAACGGAAGGCTTTGACCGCGAACGGCGTCTCGGTGGATATGATCGGTCGACTGCACGCAGACATGTTCATGCAAGACCGATACCTCTTGAACAAGATCTCCATCAAAATCCGACTGATACGGGCGCCTCCGACCTTCGCCTTGATGGCCACTAACGTAGAGGCGCATGTAGCTGACTATAAGATTGTCATCGAAGACGCAGTCCTGTATGTCCGAAAAGTGAAACCGAATCCAGCCGTTCAATTGGGACACATGAACGCCTTGGAAACAAAACCAGCCCAGTACCCTATCCGACGTGTACAAACCAAAGTGTTCTCTGTGTCTGCTGGAAATATGAGCGCCAACAAAGAAAACCTGTTCCTGGGGGAACTACCCAAGCGATTGATCCTGGCCTGTGTGGAAAATACCAGTTTCAGTGGAGCCTACCCAGAGAATCCGTTTGACTTTAAACATTTCGGCATCAATTTTGTGGCCCTGCATGTGGATGGACAACAGGTGCCAGCCACGGCCTTAACCCCGAACTTTGGGCGCGCGAATTTCATTCGAGCCTATCAGAGCCTGTTTACAGCCACCGGTCAAATCAACCAGGACGAAGGGAATTTCATCAGTCGGGAGGACTACGGGAACGGATACACGTTGTTCTGTTTCGATTTGACCCCTACCTTAGAGAACGACCATCAGCTGGCCCTGGCCAAGCAAGGCAATTTACGGTTGGAAATCCACTTTCTACGAGCCCTCCGGAGCACCGTCAATGTGATCTGCTACGCCGAGTTTGACAACATCATTCAAGTGGACAAGGCGCGCAACGTGCTGTGTGACTTCTCCACCTAACATGGATACAGAGCAGATAACCACCGTGCTGGAGAATGACCCAGAGACACGTATGATGTTTCAAGGGGTGTTCGCCCGAGATGTGTTCCCATTAGACCGTGTGTATCCTGCTGCTTACGTTCTCAACACGGACCCGATGGAGCGACCCGGTGAACACTGGGTGGCCGTGTACTTGACAGAACAGCAGGGCGAATACTTTGACCCGTACGGCCTGCCACCCCTCCATCCCGATTTAACAGACTTCATGGATCAAGGCACAGAGACGTGGTGTTGGAACAGTCAAACGTTGCAAAGCCTGACCAGTAGCGTGTGCGGACAATATTGCTTGTTTTACCTGTACCATCGATGCCGGGGAAGACCCTTATCTACCATCGTACAGATGTTTGACGAGTACCCCAAGGCTGAGGACCGAGATGTACTCGTGTACTCGTATATGACTGGGCCGCCCATCATTTCAATGTACAAGTCCCGTTCTGGGCTTGAATTCTTTCAATATACACACGCCCGCTGTTCTGGGCTTAAGTTTAAAAGCCCCCTGTTCTGGGCTTCAGTTTACAAGCCCCCTGTTCTGGGCTTCAGTTCTTTCAATGTACAATCCCCTTGTTCTGGGCTTCAGTTCTTTCAATGTACAAGCCCCTTGTTCTGGGCTTCAGTTTTCCCGTGGTTGTTCTCACGTTGTTGTTGTTCACTGAATAAAAAAATGAGATCTCACCAAAAAAAAACCCTGTCTTGTGTGTTTTATTCATAATGCATAAATGCCCAATGTGGAGATTCAGTCAAACTGAAATCAGTGGCGTAGGATGGGGCCAAAATGTAGCCCATCAAGGTTAGAATGCATGCGCACTATAGTAAAAATAGAGAGCCAATGAAATCAGCCCACAGACCAAGTACGTGTTTTTGGTCTAGGTTTGGAGCGGGCATTTCATTGAGGTACGTGTATACGGTGAGTGAAGACTCGTCCAACACGTATAGATTAAGTTTATGACTATAAGTTCTATGTTGTCGATTTAACCTCTCCCTACATTGACGTGCGCGCGCGCTGCGGCCGGAGAACCCGCGCGCGCTGCGGCCGGGGCGCGCTGGGGGGGGGGCGCCGGGGCCCGCCGGGAAAACACCCCGGAGGGTTGAACGTTGGAACTCTTCTGGGTTTGGAGGTAGTTTTAGTGAAAACCGCAAGTGACGTCACACACACACACTTGCGCAGACCCACCAAACCACGTCCAAAGATGAACGCCATTGTGGGGAAAAAAAAACCCCCAGTACATCAACACACACAAACAAGTCTAGACATATACCAAAGGTCACGCCCCATTCACCCCAACCGGAAGTGACGTCACAACCCACGTGACCTGCGCAGCAGAATGGAAACGACACCCTAGTCTAGCCCCCTCACCTAGGCTTCACATGGATACCTCACTCGATCCCATCGGCCCATGAGAAACCCCGCTCGAGCCCAAAACGTCTATGTTCATAGCCTTGGGCCACCGCGCATGCGCAGAGTGCCGCTATGTCAACCCCACACCAGCCCATCAGATGCCCCTTCACGAATGCTTCACTTTGATACCTCATATGACCCCATTGGACCATGAGTAACTCCCCTAGCTCCAAAATGGCTATTTCCATACCCTTGGGCCACCGCGCATGCGCAGAATGGTGACAACGCCCGAGCCCATAGTGCAGGCAGATGCCCCCTCACCTAGGCTTCACTTTGATACCTCACTCGACCCCATTGGACCATGAGTAACTCCCCCAGCTCTCAAAATGTCTATTTCCATACCCTTGGGCCACCGCGCATGCGCAGCATGACCCTATGTCAACCCCACACCCAGCCCATTAGATGCCCCTTCACGCATGCTTCATTTTGATACCTCACTCGACCCCATCGGCCCATGAGTGCCTCCCCTAGCTCCAACACGTCTATTTCCATACCCTTGGGCCACCGCGCATGCGCAGAATGCCACTATTTCAACCCCACACCCAGCCCATCAGATGCCCCTTCACGAATGCTTCACTTTGATACCTCATATGACCCCATTGGACCATGAGTAACTCCCCTAGCTCCAAAATGGCTATTTCCATACCCTTGGGCCACCGCGCATGCGCAGAATGCCACTAGTTCAACCCCACACCCAGCCCATCAGATGCCCCCTCACATAGGCTTCACTTTGATACCTCATATGACCCCATTGGACCATGAGTAACTCCCCTAGCTCCAAAACGTCTATTTCCATACCCTTGGTCCACACGAGTTGTCTCCCTTGCGTCAATGTGTGCAGATGGCGCTATGGTTTGGATCGACGCCGTGATGTGGAAAGGGCGTTCCCACACCATCCTGGAGCCGCCATTTTGTTTGTTGATTTCTTGCGGAGATACACGGGACAATAAACGCTCGACCCTAGGGTGGTACAGATGCTAGACTGATACTATTAACATGGTACAACACCTATAGATTATGTTTATCACTAGTACGTCAGCGAAATCCTAGTACCCATCCTCCGCATGGCAGAACTGTACAACGCAGAACAAGTCAGGACATGCCTTGATCTCTCACTCGATGCCGCCATCTTGTACCCCACACGCCGCCATCTTGGTCCCACACCGCCGCCATCTTGGTCCCACATCAGCCGCCATCTTGGCCCCACTCCCACAGCCGCCATCTTGACCCCACTCCCACAGCCGCCATCTTGGTCCCACTCCCACAGCCGCCATCTTGGTCCCACTCCCACAACCGCCAATATGCAGATCGAGTTGTCTCCCCCTAGTGCGGGTTTTTGCCACCAATGTGTACAGATGGCGCCACCATCGGATGTTGTGACGTCATAGTTACATCCGGGTGAAATGAGCTTCAAATCACGCTTTATATACTACTACCGTGACGTCACCAACATGGCGAGTAGAGAGTTGAAGTTTTCGACTGGAAAATTCAGACGGCGATGTATACGTCACTATTTCACAACAGTGCACAAGATTTTAAAATAGTGCGCAGGAGAGGATAGAGATTAGATGTACGACAGTTTCAAAGGTGGGTGATTCATAATAAAATTATCTAAAACCCTCGCTGGAGGTGACTGGGGCCGACCTATAGTCCTCATACTCGTGAGGGCTATATATTATTTAGCTAGGTAATATATAGTATTATATTATGAACGATTTTCCAATTATGAACGCGGAAATTATTTATGGAAGATGATTGACTCCTGAATGTGGGAATGTGCATGCACTTGTCTCACTCAAACACCCAGTTAAAGACCACCCCATAAAAAATTGTCATGTAGGTGTTGAAAAACTATTATTCTATAACACTTGCACCTATTACACACTGATAACCGTGCAATTATTGGACGATTTAGCACGATTAAGAACTGTGTGACGTATGAAATCTACACCCGTGATCTTGACACGCACAGGTGTTCACTCGGGAGAATCCATTTCACAGGGCGGGTGATAAATGGCAGAACAAAGTCCCGTCTGCCTGCATGTACAATCGAATAAACAAATAGAATGGATACCCTGCAAGTAGGAACTTTAGTTTATTTTAAAGGCAGAAAATGTATAATCGCAGATATTTACAAACCAGTTGGGGCATACATGCGGATATTCTTTAATGGACGACGGCTGAATTATGAATGACGGACCAGACGCTTGTAATGCGAGTGTTACACAATAGGAAACAGATCAACAGGAGAAACAAGACGTGCTTTCAGATATGAATTATCTAGAGAAGCGAAGATCGAACAGTTCATGAGAGACTCAGATGATGAATCTCTTCTTGCTGTTTTAAACGAGACACATCACGAGCGTGAATAGCTGAACAAAGGTAGATTTTCCTCCGCTGACGATGAGAAATTAAGAGATCTGGCTAACAAACGAAATGAACCAGGCACCGAGAGGCAAACGAAATGGGGAATACGGATATTTAAAGGTATTAAATTCGTTTTATATTATTAATCAAGTCTTATAAATAAAAATATCTAAAGAAAAAATGTTTATATCTAACAAAAAAAAACAGCTTCTAAATGGATGCAAACTTTGAGTCGCCGTTACAGCAACCATTGTACGAGATCAACAACTGCCACGGTTCTGTTTGAGGTGGATGTGTCTATCATTGATGTGATGTCGGTTACAGGCCACAGAAATGAAGCCAGTGTCATAATCTATACGCGGAAACCGTCTGTTCCGAGGCAGCGGAAAATGAGTGAATTATTGCAAATTGAATGAGTGAATTATTGCTGTCTCTAAAACATCTACAACAAGTGTGACCACGTTATGTAACAGTAGCTCGACATCAAATATTTGTAATTTCACATCTGTTCCACAGTTATCACATCTTGGCGGGGTTTTTCCAAAATGCCAATGTTTCCGACCGTGAACATAAATTTCCCTCCTAGTTAAATAAATACTGAAAACATTTTTTTTATGTCTGAGGAAAAGCTGTAAATTAATATTTATTAAAGACGTAAATTTCTGTCTCAAGTTTAACTGTTGGTTCCATCGTGAAATTGATTAAGAATGCCACACAAATAGGCTTGTTTGCATGTATGTTTCACACAGCCTCAGGTGACAGAAAGACTGCGCCCCCTTCTGAGAGACCACATAAACTCGTCCATTGATATTGGCACGCTGCCAACTGAGGCGGAAGGCACATTTCAACAAAGAGAAGAAAGTTTGTGAACATTTATCATATTTTTCCAATCTTTCATTGTAAACTTTTTTGATAATCAATTTGATTAGTGCAATAGAATAGAAATAATGTTTTCATAGGCGTGCTAAATCGTTATTTTACGCACGGTTAGTGTGGGAAAGTTTATAAATTTTAGGGCGCGGGCTTCGCTCTTGCTCTTAAATATAAACTGTCCCACGCTAACCGTGCGTAAAATAACAATTTAGCACGCCTATGAAAACATTATTTCTTAAATACACTGATGTCGTTTATCTTCCTTGTTCTATAAACATTTTGTAAGACCGTCCATTGTTTGAGGAATCACAACTGAATATCATCGATAACTTCCGGTGGATGTTTAGGCGGTAGTTTAGGTTATGTTAACCATTGAGGGAAACGTTCCACAATGTGATCACCACACAACCCATTCGCGACCGCTCGGCCGATTCCGTCGAAGTCCTCTGGTGTAATGCTCTCAGCTGTAAACCATGATCCACCGGATCATGTCACAGCATGTGATGTCACAGCTCATATAAAATAGGATGTGTGTCCGCTCACATAGTCCTCGTTGTATTTATCTCTTACCAGGAAATAAAATACATATTTAAATGAATTAATATTTCCATGATTCTATCCCAAGAATGATCTCGTCTAGTTTGAGGTGTTCTCCAACGGAAGTCCAATATCTGAAATACCCGGTTCAGAGTTTCGGTGTGATACCCTGCCGGAAAGAAGTTCCATCATGGATGCCAATACGGATTCCTTCCAGTGCCGGTCTAGTCAATATACCGGTAGCCTACATTATAGTACGAGACCGTGCCGAGTGTCTGCAACCGTGTCTCCATTGAAGTACATCAATACGACATGTATTGATTCACATGTAAATGACATGTAATTCTATAGTAAGATGATACAAACGTTGGAACGTCGTTTTTGTTTTGTTTTTGTTTTTAACTAAATCCTGTTATTGGGAGTGACAAGTTCACCTATGTAAAGGAATAGAAATCCTGACAAAGATACAAAAACTGGTTTTGATAGTAATACATGTATTATAATAGTTAGGTCAGGTAGATCGTTATAGGTATAATTAATACATTAATACATGTTCTACAATACAACAAATAGCGAAGGAGAATATGACAATTTGGCGTCTTCTACCCCATATAATTATAATGTCGCGTGCTTTATCAATGGGACACCCCATTTAATCGAACTTGATTGACATACTGATTAGCGTTTTAATGCGATCACCTGAATCGATATATTCATGATTAGTTCAACGCCTCGCCCCATGCACACGGATCCATGTCGAGGGGCGGGGCACAAATCTGTTTGGCAACAGGTGGGTGTTCACTGTTGCAAGTTTATTGGCTAAGATTCATAGCGTCTCCCTTCCCTCAACGCTATGCCGACGACAAATACATTTCCCTGGTGGTAACTCGAACATCTTCATGGCGCACTTATTATTACCTTTGCGCCCTAGTGTACGGTGGCTCATAAGTACTAGTGGACCTTCATTAACTTGAGAAAAAGGGCCGCCATGAATAAAAAACCATAATCGATGTTGTGATCATCATCCCCTGTATACACGGGGTCCATAATGACAGAAATGCCCATCTTCTTGACCCTCGATTTCAGGTGATTTTGAGGCTCCATAGGGATAATTTTAACGTCTGTAATTAATTTTTGACCGACGAATGGACATTTAGTCTGCCATTTCTGTATTTTTATTCATGGCGGCCCATTTTCTCAAGTTAATGAATAAGTGCGCCATGGAGATGTTCGAGTTACCACCAGGGAAATGTATTTGTCGTCGGCATAGCGTTGAGGGAAGGGAGACGCTATGAATCTTAGCTACAAGTTTATATGTGTGCCAATATCAATCAACATTAATCTACAAATATTAACATCTTCAAATTCCTTGATAAACCTGAACAAATGCGAGATTAAGCAGCATATTATAGTTTATATTAATCAGACTTTCTCCAAGAAATCCTTTACCAAGGCAGGTAAGGAGTATTATTAGATAGATTAGTACCGTATGTATGCAACGTGGAAAGGCAGCTTTGTCTGAGAAATGTACATGTAACGGAAATAATTGTCTTAGTGAGGGCAAAATAATGAAAACTAAAGCATATATGGCCTGGGACTATTAAAACTAAAATTGTTTTAAAAATCCCTTACATGCCCATAACTCAATGTATCATTGTAACCCATTAATGGCTACTAATTCGACAAGCCTTTTGGCGGACCGGTATGTTTTTCTTATCAATACACATAATACAATACCTTCAGGATGTTTACATGAACAGACACAATCAAAACGCGACTAAGATGGAATATACCCTAGAAAACGAAATAGAAAATCGTTTGAGAAAATTCGACAAATTTCGTTGTCGACGTATTTCACCGGGGCTTTGAAGCTGTCTATAAAAGCAAGCGTATTCTAAAGACGTGCACAGTTGACGTTAGTAGTAGGGAGCCGTGATTTCGATGTCCTTTTTCCAGGGAGGTAACTCTGTTTTGTGGAGGTCACGTGGAGGAGAGGTCAAGTGCACTATTGTTCCGGCAGAATGACCAAAAAGCTACCTCCAACACAGGAGAGTTCCAATTGTTGCAGGGAATGTATTCATCCGCGGTGATGCGGTCTGGCGGTGATGCGGTCGCGGGAAAAAGCTTCCGCGGAGAAAAAGTAGTCCCCAGACTTCAAATACGCTACATGGTCCGATTGGGTCGAGTGAGGTATCAAAGTGAAGCATTCGTGAAGGGGCATCCAGTCATGGGTGGGTGTATCCCGAAACTATAAAAAGCGGAACACGGACTTTACCCCTAAAATAGGGGAAAACCCCTATCAACCCTAGCCAAAAGGGCTAATATCGGTCCCCGGGCTTATTGGGACCTGCCTATCCAGTCAATGGGGTGGGTGCATGTAAAATTAGGATTTTTTCCCGAAACTATAAAAAGCGGAACACGGACTTTACCCCTAAAATAGGGGAAAACCCTTATCAACCCTAGCCAAAAGGGCTAATATCGGTCCCCGGGCTTATCGGGGCCTGCCTATCAAGTCAATGGTGTGGGTGCATGTAAAATTAGGATTTTTTTCCGAAACTATGAAAAGCGGAACACGGACTTTACCCCTACAATAGGGGTCTGTATTATACAATATAAGAGAAAATGCCTGTATGGGGTATGGGGATGGTCAGTTTTTTTCGTGGGCTTTACTATGGCTTGTGGGGTCTCATTTTTCTCGTTTCGCCAAGAAAATGACAATGGGAAGGGTCCCGGAGCGAATCGGTGAAATTTTTGGGAAAAGTCACCGAGGTCTGTATATAGGCTCATACTGGCTATATGGGGGGGGGGGGGAGGGGTGGTCAATTTTTTTGTGGGTGTTACTATGGCTTGTGGGGTCTCGTTTTTCTCGTCTCACCAAGAAAAACACGATGGGAAGGGTCCCGGAGCGAATCGGTGAAATTTTTGGAAAAAGTCACCGAGGTCTGCATATAGTCCATACTGTCTATATGGGGGTATAGGTTCAACCTGGGAAATTCACACACGTTCATTGTGATATGGGTTGTGGGGTCTCGTTTTTCACGTCTCGTCATTTAGAACACAATGGGAGGGGTCCCGGAGCGAATCGGTGAAATTTCGGGGAAAAGTACCGGGTAGGCCTGTATATAGGCCTATAGGCTGGCTATACGGGGGTATAGGTTCAACCTGGGAAATTCACACACGTTCATTGTGATATGGGTTTCTTGGATTTGTTTTTCACGTCTCGTCATTTAGAACACGATGGGAAGGGTCTCGGAGCGCAACGGTGAAATTTTTGGAAAAGTACCATATAGCCCATATAGTCCCATACTGGCTATATGGGGGTATAGGTTCAACCTGGGAAATTCACATACGTTCATTGTGATATGGGCTGTTTGGGTTTGTTTTTCACGTCTCGTCATTTAGAACACGATGGGAAGAGTCCCGAAGCGAATCGGTGAAATTTTTGGAAAAAGTTCACCGAGGCCTGGGTAGGCCCATAGGCCAATACTGAATGGCTATGGGGGTATAGGCCCATACGGGGTGGACGTTTTGGGGTCTAGGTGAGCCCCTAATGATCCTATGATGTCGTATGAGGTCTTATTTTGAAGCTCTCGTGGAGGAGCATCCGACTGGACTAATGGTTCGTCCGTTTTCAATAGTCTGCGCATGCGCAGTCTGGCCGTAGTATAGAAAGCAGGCATGTTGGGGGGGGGGGTATGTGGGTGTGTGTTTGGGGTAGAGATGGACCGCTATGGGTCCGAATGGGTCGTGGAAGGTGTCAAAGTGAAGCTTGTATGGGTTAGAGTCAAGATTCAAGATTCAAGATTTTATTGTACGAACACCAGATATGGCAGAGTACAAGAGTAAATAAAATCAGTAGAACAGTAAAATACTGATATGCAAAACAGAAGCACATGTAATCTATATACATGAACGCGTATATCTGAACGTGAACATAGCTTTGGTAAAGAACAGTCACTAGCTATCATTTCTGTACCATTTCAGGAGTGTTGAACACACTGTATTAATTATTGTTGGACTATCACGGCATGACATTATGAAAATAAATTTATCAGCAGTTGTTAGAGTCAGAATGGCGTGTTTTTAAGTGCAAGTCGCGTCAATCTGCGCATGCGCAGTTGGTTGTAGTAAGTAAAGTGGCCATTTTGGGGCAGTACAGGAAGGTATTTGGGGTCGAGATGGACCATCCTTGGTCCGAATGCGTCCTGGGAGGTGTCATGTTGTAGCTCTCGGGGTGTAGACCCCGATTTGAGGGATGTTCACGTCATCTGTGACGTCATTGGTGACGTCATCAGTACGAGTAGTAGCCCAAAGTGAACATTTTGGGGCAGAGAAGGAAGGTATTTGGGGTAGAGATGGACCATCCTTGGTCCGAATGCGTCCTGGGAGGTGTCATGTTGTAGCTCTCGGGGTGTACAGCCCCATTTGAGGGCTGTTCCCGTTATCTGTGACGTCATCGGTGACGTCATCAGTACGAGTAGTAGCGAAAGTGGGCATTTTAGGAAAGTGCAGGAAGGTATTTGGTGTAGAGATGGACCCTCCTTTGTCCGAATGTGTCGTGTGGGGTGTCATTTTGTAGCTCTCGGGATGTAGACCCTGATTTGAGGAATGTTCACAGCATCTTTGACGTCATCGGTGACGTCATCAGTACGAGTAGTAGCGAAAGTGGGAATTTTGGGGCAGTGAAGGAAGGTATTTGGTGTAGAGATGGACCATCCTTGGTTCGAATGCGTCCTGTGGGGTGTCATCTTGTAACCTTCGGGGTGGAGACCACGATTTTAAGGGATGTCCACAGCATCTATGACGTCATTGGTGACGTCATCAGTACGAGTAGTAGCGAAAGTGGACATTTTGGGGCAGTGAAGGAGGGTATTTGGTGTAGAGATGGACCATCCATATCTGTCATGCGTATTATACAGTATCTGTCCTGTATTATACCAATCTGTGCTGTATTATACTATATCTGTCCTGTATTGTACCATATATGCCCTGTATTATACCAAATCTGTGCTGTATTATACAATATTTGCCCTCTATTATACCATATCTGTGCTGTATTATACCATATCTGTCCTGAATTACATCATATCTGTGCTGTATTATGCAAAATCTGTGCTGTATTATGCAATATCTGTCCCGTGTTATACAATATCTGTCTTGTATTATAGCAAATATGTCCTGTATTGTACCATATTTGTCCTGTATTATACAATATATGTTCTGTATTATACAGTATCTGCCCTGTATTATACCAAATCTGTGCTGTATTATACCATATGTTTCCTGTATTGTACCATATATGTCCTGTATTATACATTATATGTTCTGTATTATACAATCGGATAGCGGTTGTCGTGAATAACAACAAGTTCAGCAATGTTTATATAGTTTATTATCCCCAATGTTACATCATACCCAGTGGTGGTTGACAGAGTGTCTGATGAAACGGCCAGGCCGCTTTCCTTTTATAGCACGCTAGCTGGTGATCTATTTTTAGCACACTCAGTTCAACTACCCCAAGTCGAGGACCGAGATGTACTGGTGTACGACTGAGCCGCATTGCCCGCGTGTGTGTGTGTGTGTGTGTGTGTGTGCGTACACGAATGTATCCTTATCAAGTACTTTAACGTGCAATCTATTCCCTATCAAGTACTTTTTGGAGACCTAATAGTGAAAAAATCTTTTAAAATAATCGAACTCCAACTAAGAATGTCATTTTAAATTTGCAAATTGTCTATAAGAAACGATGTTATTAAAGAAGTTTCTTCTATAAGAAACGATGTTTCTAAAACAGTTTTTGATTAAAAAAGTGTCTTTTTTGACGAGGTTACTATGCAACATTGTTACGACAAGAGCGTTCGTCAACAACAAAAAACATTGTTGCAACATTGTTGCAAACATTGTTGACGATCGCTACAATGTTGCACCACGATCGCTACCATGTTGCACAATTATATCGACATACCTAATAAGGAACGTATGTGGGCATTGGTGTGTGTGTGTGTGTGTGGGTGTGTGTGGATTTTACATCCGGGATCTTGTCAACATCCGGGTTTCCAAGTGGGGTTTTCCCGTCGTTCCTCCGTCTTCCATCCGGGTACTGTGGTTTTACATCCGGGTCCTCAGCTTGCACCCAGGTTTTTCATGAGCCACATTGCGTACGTGTGTGTGTTTGTGTTTGAGTCCAACCGTGCACCATGTCGAATTACGTTCTCTCCGAAAACTTCTCTCATTGCATCAATATGCTCAGATCCATTCAATATAAACACAACCAAGAGACATCAACACCAACAGGCACATTGCGTGATACACGTTTTATTATCCTCACAGCACCACCACCACCACTACCACCACCACCACCACCTAGCGTTGCCGCCGTCAACGATCAGCGTATAGACATATAGAGTATGTATGGCATGTTATGGTATTCATCAGTGCATGGGTGAAGCATTCAACCTATGGTGTAGTCGGTCAGCTTGGTGACGAAAAACGTGACATTGGTCATCCTCTCTACGACCCACTGGGTGTTGGGGCGTTGTTGTTGGGCCCATTCCAAGGGATCCACGGTGTCCATCATCATCATCGGCCCTCATGCGATGGGTGGGAGTTCCCTCTGTCTCGGTACTGGTGCCTACGGGCTTCTCTACCAGCAAACGTGGCTGCCGAACAGGGTGTCGTGTGCGTTGGTGTCGCAGCAACTGACTGGTCAGTTTGAAAAGCCGACCACATTCTTCGCATGGACGCTTGGGTACTTCATGGCGTGCACGTGTGTGGCGCTGTAAATGATCCGGGCGCTGAACCGACAGTGTACATATCGTACAGTTATACCGGGCGGTTCCTTCGTGCTTGGTAGCCTCATGGCGGCGCAAGTCGTGCAGACGAGTGAATGATTTCGAGCACGTAGTACAAGTGAACATGTTGGTGGTTGACAGAGTGTCTGATGAAACGGCCAGGCCGCTTCCCTTTTATAGCACGTTAGCTAGTGATCTATTTTTAGCACACTCTACCCCAAGTCGAGGATCGAGACTGGTGTACTGGTGTACGACTGAGCCGCATTGTGCGCGTGTGTGTGTGTGTGTCTGTGTGTGTGTGTGTGTGTGTGTGTGTGTGTGGGCAGTGGATTTTACATCCGGGATCTTGTCAACATCCGGGTTTCCAAGTGGGTTTTTCCCGTCGTTCCTCCGTATTCCATCCGGGTACTGTGGTTTTACATCCGGGTCCCATCTTACAGCCGGGCTTTGGACACCTGCTGACCTCAATAATTTGCATATGACCTCTGTGAGGTCACTTCCGCTTCCGTTCACGTGACCGGAACTGACCTTTGGCCCCTGCGCGCGCTAACAATACCAGATAAAAATTGCGCGCAGGGGTCAAAGGTCAGTTCCGTGAACGGAAGCGGAAGTGACCTCACAGAGGTCATATGCAAATTATTAAGGTCAGCAGGTGTCCAAAACCCGGCTGTAAGATGGGACCCGGATGTAAAACCACAGTACCCGGATGGAAGACGGAGGAACGACGGGAAAAAACCACTTGGAAACCCGGATGTTGACAAGATCCCGGATGTAAAATTCACAGCCCATATACACACACACACACACACACACGCGCGCGCGCAATGCGGCTCAGTCGTACACCAGTACACCAGTCTCGATCCTCGACTTGGGGTAGAGTGTGCTAAAAATAGATCACCAGCTAGCGTGCTATAAAAGGGAAGCGGGCTGGCCGTTTCATCAGACACTCTGTCAACCACCAAGATGTTCACTTGTACTACGTGCTCAAATCATTCACTCGTCTGCACGACTTGCGCCGCCATGAGGCTACCAAGCACGAAGGAACCGCCCGGTATAACTGTACGATATGTACACTGTCGTTTCAGCGCCCGGATCATTTACAGCGCCACACACGTGCACGCCATGAAGTACCCAAGCGTCCATGCGAAGAATGTGGTCAGCTTTTCAAACTGACCAGTCAGTTGCTGCGACACCAACGCACACGACACCCTGTTCCGCAGCCACGTTTGCTGGTAGAGAAGCCCGTAGGCACCAGTATCGAGACAGAGGGAACTCCCACCCATCGCATGAGGGCCGATGATGATGATGTCGCCCTAATTCAAGTCAAATTCCGACGACAAGACCTTGAGCCAGATTTTGTACGACGTAGAGGGCAAAGTACACTTCGCGAACGAACCCATAAATGTTCCTAGCGATCTGTTACACGACGATCATCCAGTGAGTGACATCTATCGGCGCCATTGGCCCATGATCCGGCACTGCATCCACCGTCATCGCCCTATTCGAGATATCTACAATTTTCGACTGACCGACCTCGCCCATCTACGCAGCTACGTGGAAGCCATCTTCAACGATCAAACTACGGCCTTCAAGTTGAATCTGGCGTTTGGTTATGTGCTACAGCATAAGGAGGCAGACCAAGTCCGATACTTTTACCCGAGCAGTAGCATCCGGGTATTTGACCAACCCTTTACCATCACGGATAAGACGTCGCTAGAGACGATGCTGGAGAAACTGGACACCGTGGGTCCCTTGGAATGGGCCCAACAACAACGCCCCAACACCCAGTGGGTCGTAGAGAGGATGACCAATGTCACGTTTTTCGTCACCAAGCTGACCGACTACACCATAGGTTGAATGCTTCACCCATGCACTGATGAATACCATAACATGCCATACATACTCTATATATCTATACGCTGATCGTTGACGGCGGCAACGCTAGGTGGTGGTGGTGGTGGTAGTGGTGGTGGTGGTGCTGTGAGGATAATAAAACGTGTATCACGCAATGTGCCTGTTGGTGTTGATGTCTCTTGGTTGTGTTTATATTGAATGGATCTGAGCATATTGATGCAATGAAAGGAAGTTTTCGGAGAGAACGTAATTCGACATGGTGCACGATTGGACTCAAACACAAACACACACACGTACGCAATGTGGCTCATGAAAAACCTGGATGCAAGATGAGGACCCGGATGTAAAACCACAGTACCCGGATGGAAGACGGAGGAACGACGGCAAAACCCCACTTGGAAACCCGGATGTTGACAACATCCCGGATGTAAAATCCACTGCCCACACACACACACACACACACACACCCGTACACACGCGCGCGCAATGCGGCTCAGTCGTACACCAGTACATCTCGGTCCTCGACTTGGGGTAGTTGAACTGAGTGTGCTAAAAATAGATCACCAGCTAGCGTGCTATAAAAGGAAAGCGGCCTGGCCGTTTCATCAGACGCTCTGTCAACCACCAAGATGTTCACTTGCACAACTTGCCAGAAGCAGTTTACTCGTCTAGACAATTTACGTCGCCACGACACGGCCACCCACAACGACGGACTGTATACTTGTATAACCTGCGCACGGTCATTTAATCGGGAAGATGCTTTACTGCGCCATGAACGTTCAATTCATGGGCCACCCAAGCGTCCATGCGAGGAGTGTGGTCGGCTTTTCAAACTGACCAGTCAGTTGCTGCGACACCAACGTTTGATTCATGCCCCGGTACCATGGCATGAGCGACAACTTCCTACTGAAGAGGAGCCGCGGAAGGTCAGACCCAGTGAAGATAAGCCCGGGGAGACGAACGCCACTGGCGATGCGATGAAGGAGAGCCCGCCTATACCCACAGTTCAGAAGAGCCTGGATATCCAGCCGGACCCCAGTGTTACGGTTTCGAGTCATACGCCTGACAACGTCGAACATTTTCTGGGCGATCTCTTACAGGACAACCATCCAGTGAGTGACATCGATCGGCGCCATTGGTCCATGACACGGCACTGTTTCCACCCTCATGGCCCTATTCAAGATATTTACAATTTCCCACTGACCAACCTCACCCGTCTACGCAGCTACGTGGAAGCCATCTTCAAAGATCAAACTACGGCCTTCAAATTGAATGTCGCTTTCGGGTACATCTTACGTCACAAAAAGACGGACCAGTTACGGTATTATTATCCCGGCAATAATATCTATGTGTCTGACCAGCCGTTCATCATCATTAACCGAAGGTCACTAGAGTCGATGCTGGAGATACTGACACCGTGGATGCCTTGAGATGGGCAAATCGTCAACGCCCCAACACACAATGGGTGGTAGAGAGGGTAACCAATGTCACGTTTTTCCTTACCAAGCTGACCGACCACCGCCATCGGTTGAATGCGTCACCCGTGCACTGATGAATACCATAACATGCCGCACATACTCTCTATGTCTACATGCTGATCGTTGACTTGAGCTCAGTAAACACTTGTACATAATGTGACGGTGCGTTAAATAATAAAACATGGTGCTTGATATTTCAATTTGTTTTGCTGTGAACATACTAAACATACCCAGGGCGGCTCCCCCAGCCTGGGTATGATGTAACATTGGGAATAATAAACTATATAAACATTGCTGAGCTTGTTGTTATTCACGACAACCGCTATCCGAGTGTATAATACAGAACATATAATGTATAATACAGGACATATATGGTACAATACAGGAAACATATGGTATAATACAGCACAGATTTGGTATAATACAGGACAGATACTGTATGATACAGCACGGATTTGGTATAATACAGAACATATATTGCATAATACAGGACAAATATGGTACAATACAGGACACATTTGCTATAATACAAGACAGATATTGTATAACACGGGACAGATATTGCATAATACAGCACAGATATTGCATAATACAGCGCAGATATGGTGTAATTCAGGACAGATATGGTATAATACAGCACAGATATGGTATAATAGAGGGCAAATATTGTATAATACATCACAGATTTGGTATAATAGAGGACATATATGGTACAATACAGGACAGATATAGTATAATACAGACACAGATTGGTATAATACAGGACGGATACTGTATAATACGCATGACAGATATGGATGGTCCATCTCTACACCAAATATCCTCCTTCACTGCCCCAAATGCCCACTTTCGCTACTACTCGTACTGATGACGTCACCAATGACGTCACAGATGCTGTAAACATCCCCTAAAATCGTGGTCTCCACCCCGAAGGCTACAAGATGACACCCCACAGGACGCATTCGGACCAAGGATGGTCCATCTCTACACCAAATACCTTCCTTCACTGCCCCAAACTTCCCACTTTCGCTACTACTCGTACT
>JAVTVY010041333.1:0-18300 GCA_036873755.1 Hanleya hanleyi
AGATATTGGGTCCGACCCAATAACCATACATATATATATATAAGTGAAATTATTGGGTCCGACCCAATATCTGATATATATATATAAGTGAAATTATTGGGTCCGACCCAATACTTATATATAAGTGAAATTATTTCTGATGGAGAGATATCGTACTATATTGTCACTAAATGTAGGATTATTACTATATGAAGTTCACATTTTTGCGGCGATGTTCCAATTGATAGGTGTTGGTGGACAGTTTTTTGTAGATATTAGCATCGAATTATCGTGTGAGGAAATGAGCACAAAATGAACACGTGGGAACTTACTACCTGTCTCATATATCACTGACTCCTTCAACTCTCGATTCCTTTCACTTGTGTGTGTTTAAGAGGAATATGAACCATTAATAGTTTTTTCTCTGTCTGTCTGATATTACGACAGTGCATGGTATCATCATCGTACCGATCGACAGTCCATTGTAGGTCAAAATACGGTCAGTACGAACTGATATGAATCGTGTAACCTTGGCCACTGACCCTATAACCGAATAAATGAATCATTCGTAAATCTGGTACACATCATTACCGATGACATGATTATCAAAAAATGCGTCAGATCCGTCATTCATTTGGCAGCCGTCGTCCATTAAGAGTTTCCAAAGGTCCATAATCCAAAGACCTGTTATTAGCACCTGAATTAACATAATCGAACGATAAAAAATGAAATTTAGAGTTACTTGAAAGATAGAAGCGGTGAACAATTTTCAATGATGCCGACGAGATCAACCGGCATCGACTGGCAGTGTCATGAATATCCCATATAAGCGGGTGGGACGGGGGAGAGGTTGGGATGCAGAAGAGATGAAATAATACCTAGCGTTTGCATGCCTATGATGGTGCGCTAATTCTCACAGTTTCATTCGGGTGGTAGTCGAAATTGATATCACCCAAGTTGAGTGGAATTCATTCAATTAAATTCTTCAGACAGTACATATATTGGTATGATGTTTCATGCTCTAATTTTCCCACGATAGTGGATAATCCGAATAAGGGAGGACTGCAGCCCCGCAGCCGGTGCGTCTGGCAGTAGCGGTGCCGGTGCGCCTGGGAGTAGCGGTGCGTCACACACGGGATTACTGGGAGACGCACCGAGATTTCTGTCTGCAGCCATATACTACCCCACACGCGGGATTACTGGGAGACGCACCGAGATTTCTGTCTGCAGCCATATACTGCCCACACACGGGATTACTGGGAGACGCACCGAGATTTCTGCCTGCAGCCATATACTGCCCCACACACGGGATTACTGGGAGACGCACCGAGATTTCTGTCTGCAGCCATATACTGCCCCACAGACGGCATTAATGGGAGACGCACCGAGATTTCTGTCTGCAGCCATATACTGAGCCACACACGGGATTACTGGGAGACGCACCGAGATTTGCGCATGAGATTTCTGCAGCCATATACTGAGCCACACACGGGATTACTGGGAGACGCACCGAGATTTCTGTCTGCAGCCATATACTGCCCCACACACGGGATTACTGGGAGACGCACCGAGATTTCTGTCTGCAGCCATATACTGCCCCACACACGGGATTACTGGGAGACGCACCGAGATTTCTGTCTGCAGCCATATACTACCCCACACGCGGCATTACTGGGAGACGCACCGAGATTTCTGTCTGCAGCCATATACTACCCCACACGCGGGATTACTGGGAGACGCACCGAGATTTCTGTCTGCAGCCATATACTGCCCCACAGACGGCATTAATGGGAGACGCACCGAGATTTCTGTCTGCAGCCATATATTGAGCCACACACGGGATTACTGGGAGGCGCACCGAGATTTCTGTCTGCAGTCATATACTGCCCCACAAACGGCATTAATGGGAGACGCACCGAGATTTCTGTCTGCAGCCATATACTGAGCCACACACGGGATTACTGGGAGACGCACCGAGATTTCTGTCTGCAGCCATATACTGCTCTAAACACGGGATTACTGGGAGACGCACCGAGATTTCTGTCTGCAGCCATATACTGCCCCACACACGGGATTACTGGGAGACGCACCGAGATTTCTGTCTGCAGCCATATACTGCCCCACACACGGGATTACTGGGAGACGCACCGAGATTTCTATCTGTAGCCATATACTGCCCCACAAACGGGATTACTGGGAGACGCACCGAAATTTCTGTCTGCAGCCATATACTGCCCCACACGCTGGATTACTGGGAGACGTACCGAGATTTCTGTCTGCAGCCATATACTGCCCACACACGGGATAACTGGGAGACGCACCGAGATTTCTGTCTGCAACCATATACTACCCCACACGCGGGATTACTGGGAGACGCACCGAGATTTCTGTCTGCAGCCATATACTGCCCCACACACGGGATTACTGGGAGACGCACCGAGATTTCTGTCTGCAGCCATATACTACCCCACACGCGGGATTACTGGGAGACGCACCGAGATTTCTGTCTGCAGCCATATACTGCCCCACACAAGGCATTACTGGGAGACGCACCGAATTTTTTGTCTGCAGCAATGCAAATGCAATGCAGACGCACCGAGATTTGTCTCTGGAGCAATACAATGCTCAACACACGGCATTACTGGGAGACGCACCGAGATTTCTATCTGCAACCCTATACTGACCCACACACGGCATTACTGGGTTACGCACCGAGATTTCTCTCTGCAGCCATATACTGCCCCACACACGACACTACTGGGACACGCACCGACTTTTCTGTCTGCAGCCATATACTGCCCCACACACGGCATTACTGGGAGACGCACCGAATTTTTTGTCTGCACCAATGCAAATATGAAAACACGGTACTACTTGCAGACGCACCGAGATCTGGTTCTGCAGGAATACAATGCTCAACACACGGCATTACTGGGAGACGCACCGAGATTTCTCTCTGCAGCCGTATACTGACCCACAAACGGCATTACTGGGAGACGCACCGAGATTTTTCTCTGCAGCAATACAATGCTCAACACACAGCATTACTGGGAGACGGGAGAGATAACAATCTTTGACGGCGGAACAGAGGGGGGGGGGGCAGTATTTTCAGCGAAATGACCACTCCAAAACCGATTCTCCTTGTTGACGAATACGTATGTTCCGAGATAACAATCTTCAGCCATTAAAGGCGCAAAACGACATCAACGCTCACGTGACGTTGCGTCAAGATTACGCATCGGGCAGTGCTTTAACACAGACACTTCCGCAAAAATCGGAAAATATGTATTATCGTGGCTTCCAAAATGCTGCAAATGCAAACAATATTGAATATTTTATAGACCTACACTCTTAAAACTAAAGTGTTGAAACTTACTCGTCAAGTGTTGAAATAACCCTTTAAGTGTGTCCAGAGGGACTGCTTATCAAGTGTTGTCCCTGTGGACACACTTAAATGGTTATTTCCACGCTTTACCCAGGTCTAGTAGCTTTAATAGCATTAAATAGTTCAGCACGTTTTTCACTATGTCTGCCGCAGGAAAGCAAGAAATGATCTAGATTCATTTTCAACTACCTTACAAAAACTACAGAGTCGATCGGTAATGCTATTTTTGCTGTACCTTCCTCTTTCAATTTGGAGAGGGTGTGCACTAATCCTCAAACTCAGCATAGCCGACCGATGTTTTCGATATGTATACTTAATATTTGCGACTCCATCTCAAAACTCTTTTTAAAGGTTCTATAAGTATCTAATTTAGACATTTTTGCAATAGATTCCTTCCATTGTATACTAAAAAGTTTAACTAGAGATTCTGCTAGAAAATTAACAGTGGAGTTAGGGAATCTGCAGTACTGATTTTCCCATATGTGGCAACAGTTTAGTTTTGGAGAATTTCTTTTACAAATTTTACCCAATTTGGACTGTTGTGGGCTCGGCAATCTTCCGCCTGCTCCTGATAGGCTTTGCACAATAATGATGAGGGATTAGAGTCAAGAATGTGTAAAAGAAATTTGATACTTCCTAATATACACTGACCTATCAGTGGTGTCCTATACCAACTGCACCGAGTACAGCTAAGTTAACTGATTTCGATTGCACACCCATAACTTGCTTACAGAATCTGAGATGAACTTTTTGTTAACTAACGTTAATTATAAAAGAGTTAAGTATACCTTTAACATGGTTGTTTCCATCTAAAACCTCAGAACCGTATAACAATATAGGTTTGATAACACCATCAAATAGCAGAAGATAAGGTTACACATTAATATCAGATGAAAATACAGAGTTACTAGCCCAAATAGGGCTTTGTTCGCACGCTCAGCAAGGTTAGACTGTGCTTTATTACCCCTCGGCCAAGTTTGGCCATGATGTATTGTCGTCGTCTTGTACGTCCGTCTGTCCGTACGTCCGTACGTGAGAGAGATAGCCCGAAAACGGTTCCACTGAAGAATTTAGAATTTAGTATGCTTATTTACCTAGTCAAGGACCAGAAGCCTATTGAATTGGGACCTGATTGGGTGGAAAACTTGGCGGCCATCTTTAATTTTATGCAAAATGGATAATGATCCATATCTCGGAAACCATTCAACCGTTCAATACGAAAGTTGGTATATATCATCGATACATCAACTACCAAGCTGATTAGCTGGAAATCCTGGAGGCCATCTTTAATTTATGCGAAATCGATAATGATACATATCTCTGTTACCATTCAATTGTTATATATGAAAGTTGGTATACATCATCGATACATCCAGATACTTTGAATCGGGACCTGATTGACCGAAAACCTTGGCGGACATCTTGAATTTATGCAAAAACTTTATTGATATATATCTCTGATATCATTTAAGTGTTCTATACCAAACTTGGTATACAGCATCGATGTATCAAGACACTTGCAATGAATAACCACATCAGTACCTCTGAGTGGGGAGAAGGATGGGCGGCCATCTTTAATTTATGCAAAATCATTAATGATCTCGTTCTCTGATACCGTTCAAGTGCTCGCTGTAAAATTTGGTATACATCATCGATGCATCAAAAGATTATGACAAATGACAGTTCTGGTTTCTCCGATTGGGTGGAAATCTTGGTGTCCATCTTTAATTTATGCAAAATCTTTAGTGATGTAAGTAGTAGTGTTCAAGCAGATAGAGTCCCATTGCCCTCTTTGCACTTAAACTTGAGGGGTAACTCGTGATTTCCCTAAAGAATCCGACAGGGGGCGCCACCAGCTCAAGGCATGTCCTGACATGTACTGGATTGCATCATCCTTGGCTGTGTGCCAAGTTTTGAGTTCCTCCGGGTACAATTGAAGGGGGTACTTGGTCAACACATAAGAGTTCCAATGGGGAGGTAACTCTTGATGCACTGTTGTGGTTTTTGTCAAAATGCCGGATTATCTTCCCTGATTCGAATATTGGCATATTAAATCTATACGAGAGAATGCCTGTATGGGGTATGGATGATCCGAGGGGATCGTATGAGGTATCAAAGTGAAGCTTATGTAAGGGAGCATCTGAGGGGCTGGGTGTGGGGTTGAAATAGCGGCATTCTGCGCATGTGCGGTGGCCAGAGGGTATGAAAATAGACGTTTTGGAACTAGGGGAGCCAGGAATGGTCCGATGGAGTTGAGTGAGGTATCAAAGTGAAGCATTCGTAAAGGGGCATCTGATGGGCTGGGTGCGGGGTTGAAATAGCGTCATTCTGCGCATGCGCGATCGCCAAAGGGTATGGAAATAGACGTTTTGGGGCTAAGGGAGCCACTATTGGGCCGATTGGGTCGAGTGAAGTATTAATGTCAAGCATTCGTAAAGGGGCATCTGCCTGGACTAGTGGTTCGGGCGTTGTCACCAGTCTGCGCATGCGCAAACAGGGAATTGTGGGAAAAGGCTATGGAAATACACGTTTTGGGCTCTAGGGGAGCCCCTAATGGGCCGATGGAGTCGTATGAGGTATCCATGTAAAGCACACATGAGGGGGCATCTGCCTGGACTAGTGGCTCGGGCGTGGTCACCAGTCTGCGCATGCGCAGACAGGGAATTGTGGGAAAAGGGTATGGAAATAGGCGTTTTGGGATCTAGGGGAGCCCCTAGTGGACCGATTGCGTCGAGTGAGGCATCAATGTGTAGCTTATGTGAGGGGGCATCCACCTGGGCTAGTGGCTCGAGCGTTTTCACCATTCTGCGCATGCGCAGACAGGGAATTGTGGGAAAAGGGTATGGACATAGACGTTTTGGGGTTTAGGTGGGCTACTAGTCGTCCGATGTGAAGCCTATGTGAAGGAGCATCTACCTGGTTTAGTATCACGTGGAACTGATGTCATTCTGCGCATGCGCAGTAGACCAAGCGTATGGAAATACACGTTTTGGGGTCTAGGTGGGCCACCATTGGGCCAATGGAGTTGAGTGAGGTATCAATGTAAAGCCTATGTGAGGAAGCATCCGCCTGGACTAGTGTGTCGTCCGTGTTGAACATTCTGCGCATGCGCAGACAGAGAATTGTGGGAAACGGGTATGGAAATAGACGTTTTGGTGTCGAGGTGGGTCACTATTGGTCCTATGGAGTCGTATGAGGTATCAATGTGAAGCACACGTGAGGGGGCATTTGACTGGACTAGTGGCCCAGGCGTTGTCACCATTCTGCGCATGCGCAGACAGGGAATTGTGAGCAACGCCCGCCAACGCCAAGCTCAACGCTTCAACGCCCTGGTGAATTAGCCCAAAAGCTCTGATTTTCATGGAATTGTCGCTAATTCATTGGAAATGCAGTGACACCCGTCAACGTTCGTCGGTACGCCCTAACATAACGCCTTGACGCCATGGTGTAGATAGATGAGAACAACAACAACAACAACAACAAGGATGAGAGAACAACAACAACAACAAGTTTTTTCATATAGTTTATTTTCCCCTCCATCATAACATACCCACGCTGGGGGAGCCGCGTTGGGTTTGTTTACAATTCAAGAAGTCTTTTCTCACTCACTCACTCACTCACTCACTCACTCACTCACTCACGCACACTCACTCACTCACTCACTGACTGACTGACTGACTGACTCTCACTCACTCACTCACTCACTCACTCACTCACCGTCGTTAGTGCGTCCATGCGTTAAGACGGGCGTTGGGGACGCCTCACTCACTCACTCACTCACTCACTCACTCACACTCACTCACTCACTCACTCACTCACGCACACTCACTCACTCACTCACTCACTCACTCACTCACTCACCGTCGTTAGTGCGTCCATGCGTTAAGACGGGCGTTGGGGACGCCTCACTCACTCACTCACTCACTCTCACTCTCACTTACTCACTCACTCACTCACTCACCACTCACTCACACTCACATGTGTGGGGCGCGCCCTCAGCCAATCAAAAGCGAGTATTTTGACTCGGTGCATTATAGGACATATCCAAGATGGCGGCGTCTGCCTTCTGGTTCAAGATGGCGGCACGTCCGGTGTCGAAAACTGACCATTTTGTCGGAATGTGGTCATCTGGTGTCGAAAACTGGACCTTGAATGCCTGTACCCTATAGCCCAGCGTCCAATATATATATATATATGGAATGATGAGGACACGACTTAATCTCTATATGTACAGACACCACCACACACCAATAATACCACCACACACACACACACACACACCACCAACACCGCCACCAACGCCACCACCAACGCCACCAACACCGCCACCAACGCCACCACCAACGCCACCACCAACGCCACCAACGCCACCACCGGGCGTGGTAGCTCCCGTGTGGCAGAGCTCTTGGATCGCAGCTCTCGGAGCTCAAAGCTTGCGGCGCTCGGAATTGACGTCCTGGCAGGCATGCGCGTGTACCTGTGCTGCATCCTCGGAGCTCCGGAGCTCTTGGAGCTCGGAGCTCCGGAGCTCTTGGAACTCGGAGCTCGGAGCACCGGTGCTCTTGGAGCTCGGAACTCGGGAGCTCTTGATCCTGCGCTACTCGGAAGTGACGTCATCGTACGCAGGCACACACACACACATACCTGATGCACCCACACCCTAGTGTACCCTATGCCCTACGGGCTATAGGGTACAGGGTGCACCAGGTATGTGTGTGTGTGTGTGCCTGCGTACGATGACGTCACTTCCGAGTAGCGCAGGATCAAGAGCTCCCGAGCTCCGAGCTCCAAGAGCACCGGAGCTCCGAGCTCCGAGTTCCAAGAGCTCCGGAGCTCCGAGCTCCAAGAGCTCCGGAGCTCCGAGGATGCAGCACAGGTACACGCGCATGCCTGCCAGGACGTCAATTCCGAGCGCCGCAAGCTTTGAGCTCCGAGAGCTGCGATCCAAGAGCTCTGCCACACGGGAGCTACCACGCCCGGTGGTGGCGTTGGTGGTGGCGTTGGTGGCGTTGGTGGTGGTGTTGGTGGCGTTGGTGGTGGCGTTGGTGGCGTTGGTGGTGGCGTTGGTGGCGGTGTTGGTGGTATGTGTGTGTGTGTGTGTGGTGGTATTATTGGTGTGTGGTGGTGTCTGTACATATAGAGATTAAGTCGTGTCCTCATCATTCCATATATATATATATATTGGACGCTGGGCTATAGGGTACAGGCATTCAAGGTCCAGTTTTCGACACCAGATGACCACATTCCGACAAAATGGTCAGTTTTCGACACCGGACGTGCCGCCATCTTGAACCAGAAGGCAGACGCCGCCATCTTGGATATGTCCTATAATGCACCGAGTCAAAATACTCGCTTTTGATTGGCTGAGGGCGCGCCCCACACATGTGAGTGTGAGTGAGTGAGTGGTGAGTGAGTGAGTGAGTAACTGAGTAAGTGAAAGTGAGAGTGAGTAAGTGAGTGAGTGAGTGAGTGAGGCGTCCTCAACGCCCGTCTTAACGCATGGACGCACTGACGACGGTGAGTGAGTGAGTGAGTGAGTGAGTGAGTGAGTGTGAGTGAGTGAGTGAGTGAGTGAGTGAGTGAGTGAGTGAGGCGTCCCCAACGCCCGTCTTAACGTATGGACGCACTAACGACGGTGAGTGAGTGAGAGTCAGTGAGTGAGTGTGCGTGAGTGAGTGCGTGAGTGAGTGAGTGAGTGAGTGAGTGTGCGTGAGTGAGTGAGTGCGTGAGTGAGTGAGTGAGTGAGTGAGAAAAGACTTCTTGAATTGTAAACAAACCCAACGCGGCTCCCCCAGCGTGGATATGTTATGATGGAGGGGAAAATAAATTATATGAAAAAACTTGTTGTTGTTGTTCTCTCATCCTTGTTGTTGTTGTTGTTGTTCTCATCTATCTACATCATGGCGTCAAGGCGTTATGTTAGGGCGTACCGACGAACGTTGACGGGTGTCACTGCATTTCCAATGAATTAGCGACAATTCCATGAAAATCAGAGCTTTTGGGCTAATTCACCAGGGCGTTGAAGCGTTGAGCTTGGCGTTGGCGGGCGTTGCTCACAATTCCCTGTCTGCGCATGCGCAGAATGGTGACAACGCCTGGGCCACTAGTCCAGTCAAATGCCCCCTCACGTGTGCTTCACATTGATACCTCATACGACTCCATAGGACCAATAGTGACCCACCTCGACCCCAAAACGTCTATTTCCATACCCTTTTCCCACAATTCTCTGTCTGCGCATGCCCAGAATGTTCAACACGGACGACACACTAGTCCAGGCGGATGCTCCCTCACATAGGCTTTACATTGATACCTCACTCAACTCCATTGGCCCAATGGTGGCCCACCTAGACCCCAAAACGTGTATTTCCATACGCTTGGTCTACTGCGCATGCGCAGAATGACATCAGTTCCACGTGATACTAAACCAGGTAGATGCTCCTTCACATAGGCTTCACATGGATACCTCATACGACTCCATCGGACGACTAGTAGCCCACCTAAACCCCAAAACGTCTATGTCCATACCCTTTTCCCACAATTCCCTGTCTGCGCATGCGCAGAATGGTGAAAACGCTCGAGCCACTAGCCCATGTGGATGCCCCCTCACATAAGCTACACATTGATGCCTCACTCGACCCAATCGGCCCACTAGGGCCTCCCCTAGATCCCAAAACGCCTATTTCCATACCCTTTTCCCACAATTCCCTGTCTGCGCATGCGCAGACTGGTGACCACGCCCGAGCCACTAGTCCAGGCAGATGCCCCCTCATGTGTGCTTTACATGGATACCTCATACGACTCCATCGGCCCATTAGGGGCTCCCCTAGAGCCCAAAACGTGTATTTCCATAGCCTTTTCCCACAATTCCCTGTTTGCGCATGCGCAGACTGGTGACAACGCCCGAACCACTAGTCCAGGCAGATGCCCCTTTACGAATGCTTGACATTAATACTTCACTCGACCCAATCGGCCCAATAGTGGCTCCCCTAGCCCCAAAACGTCTATTTCCATACCCTTTGGCGATCGCGCATGCGCAGAATGACGCTATTTCAACCCCGCACCCAGCCCATCAGATGCCCCTTTACGAATGCTTCACTTTGATACCTCACTCAACTCCATCGGACCATTCCTGGCTCCCCTAGCTCCAAAACGTCTATTTTCATACCCTTTGGCCACCGCACATGCGCAGAATGCCGCTATTTCAACCCCACACCCAGCCCCTCAGATGCTCCCTTACATAAGCTTCACTTTGATACCTCATACGATCCCCTCGGATCATCCATACCCCATACAGGCATTTTCTCGTATAGATTTAATATGCCAATATTCGAATCAGGGAAGATAATCCGGCATTTTGACAAAAACCACAACAGTGCATCAAGAGTTACCTCCCCATTGGAACTCTTTTGTGTTGACCAAGTACCCCCTTCAATTGTACCCGGAGGAACTCAAAACTTGGCACACAGCCAAGGATGATGCAATCCAGTACATGTCATGACATGCCTTGAGCTGGTGGCGCCCCCTGTCGGATTCTTTAGGGAAATCACGAGTTACCCCTCAAGTTTAAGTGCAAAGAGGGCAATGGGACTCTATCTGCTTGAACACTACTACTGATGTATATCTCTGATACCATTTCAGTGTTCTATACGAAACTTTGTATACAGCATCAATGTATCAAGAGACTTTCAATGAATAACCACATCAGTTCCTCTGATTGGCGGGAAGGATGGGCGGCCATCTTTAATTTATGCGAAATCATTAATGATCATTGATGCACCAAGAAACTTATGTAATGAATAACGGTTTCTCTGATCGAATGGAAACCTTAGAGGGCATTTCTAATTGCAAATATTTTGATAATCTGTATATTTATGACTTGACTGCTTGGTGTTCCTGACATCTTGGTTCAAATTGAATACATTATGAATGTACCCAGAGCCGAGGGGTTTTCAGATGCGCAGGTTCTTATTAAACTTACCATTACTATGTAAAATGATACCAAGATATTTATAATTGATATGTGAATAAAATAATTCAACGTTAACAGATGGCTTTGTGCCTATTACCTCAGCGTAACGTCACTTTTCGGCGTCGAACTAGTATCCTAAAGATAAGGCCGATGACAAAATGTCGCAAATGTCCTAGTTTATAAACAGGGTGCGAGCTCGTTACCGACAAGTTTACTGTGTCACGGTGGAAACACCTGGTATTAACCAGTGTTGACTGCTGTGACATCTTATTAAGGTATCAATTCTGGGATTAAGTGACCGTGTGCCTGCGAAAAATTATGCATAAACTTACCTTACAACTTTTGAAATGCGACGGACTTAAACTTTGCGCATGGCCATTCACACATAAAACAACTTGTGTAATAATCAGTGTTACGGCTTGATCAGCCCCAAGATGGGGAAGTTTCATCGCAATCGAGCAAATTCCGGGAAAAATATGAGGCTACATTTTGTAGAGAACTTACTTTTGTTGGGGCGTTTAATTGGATCACTGATGGATCACAGTGTTCTTCTTGACATATGTGCCTCTGAGGGGCGAAAGTAATGGCCAGCATAAGTTCGCTGTTATACGCATACTGTGGTGTTCTATTTCGGCCATTTTTGCGTCGCGCGACGCAGGCGACGCCCACGACGTCGTGGGCGACGTCGCCCTTCCCGTCGCGTTCTTATAATGTTAGGGTGCATTCCACACCTAAATGATGTGCGGCTAAAAACAGGCATGGGTTCGGATCTTCGGCCATAAATAGATGTAAAATCTTTAACAAAAACCCTGTAAAAGTATATATTTTCTAAATGGGCACACTCGTGCCATCATTTCAGGAGACTTGTGAGCTATTGAAATTGAAAAGGAAAGACGTCCAATCCTCCTTGAACCTTCTTCACCTTTTCTGAAAAACTCCATAAAATATACGAAAATGTGTCAAATTCTACTCGCAAACCAGAGAAAACGTATGAAACGATTTTCTTCTTATGTATGTTAAAGTGTTTCCCGCCCAAAGGACAAATTTAAAATGACGAAAAAAACAGGAGGTTGACCTACTCGTTTTTTACCCCTCGGCCAATTTTGGCCATGGGGTATTGTCGTCGTCTTGTACGTCCGTACGTCCGTACGTCTGTACGTGAGCGAGATAGCCGGATAACGGTTCCACTGAAGAATTCCAAATTTGGTATGCTTATTTACCTAGTCAAGGACCAGAAGCCTATTTAATTGGGACCCGATTGGGTGAAAAATTTGTCGGCCATCTTTAATTTTATGCGAAATGGATAATGGTCCATATCTCGGAAACCATTGAACTGTTCAATACGAAAGTTGGCATACATCATCGATACATCAAGCAACTTTCAATGAATTACCAAACCGGCTTTTCTTATTGGCTGGAAATCCTGGAGGCCATCTTTAATTTATGCGAAATCGATAATGATACATATCTCCGTTACCATTCAGTTGTTTTATATGAAAGTTGGTATACATCATCGATACATCCAGATACTTTGCATCGAGATCTGATTGACCGAACACCTTGGCGGCCATCTTTAATTTATGCAAAAACTTTAATGATATATATCTCTGATCCAATTTAAGTGTTCTATACCAAATTTGGTATACAGCATCGATGTAACAACTGACTTGCAATGAATAACCACATCAGTTCCTCTGAGTGGGGGGAAGGATGGGCGGCCATCTTTAATTTATGCAAAATCATTAATGATCTCGTTCTCTGATACCGTTCAAGTGCTTGATGTAAAATTTGGCATACATCATCGATGCATCAAGAGACTTACGATAAATGACTGTTCTGGTATCCCTGATTGGGTGGAAACCTTGGTGGCCATCTTTAATTTATGCAAAATCTTTAATGATGTATATCTCTGATACCATCACAGTGTTCTATACGAAACTTGGTATACAGCATCAATGTATCAAGAGACTTTCAATGAATAACCACATCAGTTCCTCTGAGTGGCGGGAAGGATGGGCGGCCATCTTTCATTTATGCGAAATCATTAATGATCTCTATCTCTGATACCATTCAAATGCTCGTTGTAAAATTTGGTATACATCATTGATGCGTCAAGAAATTTATTTAATGAATACCGGTTTCTCTGATTGGACGGAAATCTTAGGGGTCATTTCTAATTGCAAAATTTTTGATAATCTGTATATTTGTCACTGCTTGGTGTTCCTGACATCTTGGTTCAAATTGAATGCATTATGAATGTACCCAGAGCCGAGGGGTTTTTTGATGCGCAGCTTCGTATTGTAAAATTTTATCGCCATGAAGGAATCATCATTTTCGCTTCCCGAAAAAGAGCGGATTTTGGCCGCCAGATATTCAGCTCCGGACACGATTAACTCTGTAGTGGCGAGTGGGTGCGATCAACAAGCAATTGTTATAGCCTCGTTTGGAGAAATGGCTAAGTCCAACAGGATGATACTATAGATATCAGTTAGTAGAAAGGTAAGAAGAATTACCATGCTGTCAAAATCGGGCGACCTTCCTTATTATAAAATTAGGGAGGGGCCATTTTTGCGAAACCGTCGCAAGTGTGGAGTACACCCTTAGAAGATAGAACGCGATGCGACGTCGCCCTGTTTAACCGTGACGTCTCCCACGACGTCGCTATAGCGGCGTCGCCCTTCCCGTCGCCTTCCTGTATTTTAGGACAGAATCGAATCGCGCATGCTTAGGGAGCAGCTATTGCCATGTGGATCGTATGTTGAGGCCGCCATTTCATGATTGAGCTCTGCCACTATCGATGAAGGTAATGTCGGCGCAAATGGATAATGCTTATCCTGCATTATCGTATAGCTTTTAAGCACGTTCGTAAAGTTAGACCGCGGATCGCAGTTCGTAGTTCGTTATTCGAGGGGACCAGTCATTATTTCCTCAGATAGGGAGAAAAACATCGGAATTTTCTTTATTATGAGTATTTTGAACTTCAAACTCTGCATAGTAAGAGAGAATGTCCTGCTTTTTACGTTTGCATATTCATATCCCAAATCTGACGCCAGGGGGCACTGCTTGGGGCGCTGTTATGAGTCGCTGGCTATCCGAATAGCGGTCTGGCCTATCTGAATAGCGGTCTTGCTCACCAGAGAAAATAATATAAACACTTCGAACTTGTAAGTGCAGAGAGTATATCACGAGCTACAAGATGGAGTCTTCAGTTCCCATATCGGACGCAAGGGGGCGCTACTACGAATGACCATTTACATGCCGGTCTGAATAGCGGTCTGGCCTATCTGAACAGCGGTCTGTGTTGCTAGAGTCGATAATATAAATGTTTCGAACTTGAAAATAAGCATATTGAGAGAGTATGTCATGGGCTACAAGACGGCATCTTCATTTCCTATATCGAACCGTTTACATGTCGGAGAGAGCCGATAATATAAATGCTTCGAACTTGAAAATTGGCATACTGAGAGAGCATATCATGGGCTACAAGATGGCGTCTTCAGTTCCTACATGTATATTGGGCTCCAGGGGGCGCTACCATGAAAGACCGTTTACATGTCGGACTGAATAGCGGTCTGGCCTATCCGAATAGCGGTTTTACGTTTGTCGTAAGACCGGTCGCCAAATAAACGCATTGAGAAAAATATCTCCGTATTTAAATTTTAATACAAAACTCACTGCTTTTCGCTGTTTCGTTCATTCTCATTTAAATTATTCCCCCTTGATATGGCTTGGAAATTCGAAAACACAAATGCACAAAATCGAAAAACTCCTTGAAAGAGCCTTGCGAATTGTCTTTGACGATTATAAATCAAGTTATAACTTTTTGTTAGATATGGCCAATACTCCCTCGATGAGTAAAATGTATGAGACCTGTCTGTTAAAGGAGATGTATAAATCTTTAAAAACCTAAATCCGCCATATATCCGTGATCTTTTCACAAAACGAAAATCTCCCTATCTGCTGCGAGGTGTCGATATACTCGATGTGCCATCTGTAAAAACTACCAGATATGGCTTGAACTCTTTTACATACAAGGGAACAAAGGCATGGAACGACTTATCGGACAGCCAGCGAAAGGCACACTCCCTTTCCGCATTTTTAAAGCTTATTTAAATCTAGCCACCATAAGTTTATTTCTTCTGGGGTCTTATGCTTTTATTAAAATAGGCTTATATGAAACGTCGAAGGCATGATGCTTCGCGTATGTGCTACTTGTATATATGTATTTTTAATTGTTAATGTTAAAATTTTAATTGTGGTCGTCGATTATACTAGTCCCTGGTGGACTAATGTTGTATTGTTCTCAATATCGACGTTAAATAAAATTATCTGAACTTATCTCTTTTTACCATACTAAAGCCGATAATATATTACATGTCGGACTGAATTTTTAGAATTTGGGTTCCTTCTGGGTACTGTAGGCTTAGGTTTTTCTTCCCCCAAAACACTGTGGCCAAAAAACCACTCGTGTGCGACTGATCACTCTGAAGATATTTACAAGTACCAAAGGAAGGAGATAGAACACGGAGCGATAGTAGGACCGGGCAGCACAGTCCATTTCTCGCTAGCCAAATGTACATGTCTCCTCTTAATTCTGTACCAAAATCAGACTCGTCAGAGAGGAGAGTTATTTTGGACCTCAGCTCTCCTCATGGTCACGCCATAAATGATTTTGTATCAAAGGATATTTATTTAGGGGAGTTAATAAATCTGACTTTCCCTTCAGTGGACAACTTAGTAGCCATCGTGAAAGAGAATGGTAGGGGTTGTCTGTTGTTCAAACGTGATTTAAGACGTGCTTATAGGTAGATCCCTTTGGACCCTGGAGACATGAATAAAGTGGGATTTCATTGGAAAGGTCACCTTTTCTAGGCTGTGCTCTCTATGGGGTCACGCTCATCGGCACATATGTGCCAACGAGTAACGTCAGCTATTGTTTTTATTCTGAAGAAAGCAGGATACACTATATTCCTACGAAGTAGGCTACAGATCGCAAATTGTCCGGTAATGAGTCAGTCAGTCAGTCAGTCAGTCAGTCCATCCGAATCCTTTCGTCGGCAAAATAAGGAGAACCGTTGACATTAGAACCTTGATTTTTGGCATGAACGTCAATTAGGGCATTGTTACCAGCAAGTTCTGAGCTGACCGAATTCTGATGATAATTTGAATTATAATTATTTTTTATTATTATTTAGTGATGGCTCAGCGAGTGCACTGTCATGCCCATCGGGAACCGTTGGCTGTATGTTTCACTGTATATTCCTACGAAGTAGGCTACAGATCGCAAATTATCCGATAATGAGTCACTGAGTCAGTCAGTCGGTCCATCCGAATCCTTTCGTCGGGAAAATAAGGAGAACCGTTGACATTAGAACCTTGATTTTTGGCATGAAGGTGCATTAGGGCATTGTTACCAGCAAGTTCTGAGCTGACCGAATTCTGATGAAAATTTGATTTATAATTATTTTTTTTATTATTTATTGATGGCTCAGCGAGTGCATTGTCATGCCCATCGGGAACCCTTGGCTGTATGTTTCACTGTATATATAATACAGTACAAAACCTGGTGGGATATATGAAATAGGAAATGCTAATTTTCCATCATTTGTTAGTGCATTTATCTACACTGCTATTACCAACTTGCCGTCCTCAATACACACAATTCAGTATATTGTTATAAATATATGTAAACTGTGGCCTTTAACGTGTATCCTATTTCACATCCAAACATTTCATCACAGACCACATCAGGCTTCAAATTCAGGTCAAATTGCCCACTGGTGGTGAAATATCCTACATCAACCAATTAAGTCAGCCTGTTGCAATAACCCAGCACAACAAAGAAAGAAGTGGTATCATCCTTCAGATTAGTCTGTGTGAGCAACAATGATAAAAGTTTACTGAGGGTGAAACAAAGCCACCCAAGGAATTTATCAGCTTGTGTTGAGACATTTTGTTGGTATCAAGTAAGTTGTTTAGTAGTTTACTCATTCAAATCTCCATACCATATTTTCTGTTATTGAACAGACAAATTTCTTTACTGGTTTTAATTGTTTAAGTCTTACTGGATTTCAACTGCTACAGATAGTAACACTGTACTGATACTGTAGAAATGAGTCTCAAAACTAACAGCTGGTGAACTATTTGGTAGTTTGGGGGGGGGTTTTGTGTTGTGTTATACATGTACATATCTCAAGCATGTCAGGTTTGAGGAACAAGCATGGTTGCATTTAAGATATAATCAAAGAATTTCGTGACAATTATTGAATCTAAGTAGGCCCTTACATAACAAAATTAGCTTGATAAAAAAAGGCCTTCCTGACGCGATTTGTTTTCTTTTGAGAGAGAATGGTATTTTCTGAGTTACATGTACCTGTACACAGACAGGTTGTTCAAGGAGGCTTTGGTTTTGCTGTTGCGTGCATCAAGTGTATGGAAACATGATATATGCACCCAGAGCCCTGATCTACAGCTGTATAAAACTCAACATCTGGCATTGACGGCATGTTTAAAGGGTCTTAATTTATTTTCTTTGAGTAGAATTTAACTAGATAAAGTAACTTTGATCATGATGTGAAAATATGAGCACATACTTCGAGTTGGTGATTCTGACTTGGGCAGTACCCATCTTAATATAGGCAGGATTTCAACTGGGGGTGGGGATTTCCAAGAGTTCAGTTCGCGTTGGAGTCCTAATTGCCTACCCTACTTCGTAGGTCCTGTGACGTTAGTCACACTGCTCATGTAGTCAACTATATTGACGATTTAGCAGGAGCAGAGGTCAAGAAGAAAACCAATGCAGCTTTCGGCTCATTAGGGAAAACTTTATGCGATTGTGGTTTAGAAGAATCAAGTGAAAAAGCATGGGTCCCTGCAACGGAGATGCCCTTTTGGGGTATCTGGTTTGATACGTTAACTTTGACGTTGACTATAACCAATGATCGTGTAAAAGAGATTCTAAACCTAG
>JAVTVY010041334.1:0-18205 GCA_036873755.1 Hanleya hanleyi
GCATCCACAGTAACCAGACCATCCCCACTCATTGGTGCCATGAATATGTTCACGTCAGACACGTGCAGGAGCCAAGAGGTGTACGGAGACTGCTTTGCAGCTCTGGCAAAAATAAGAGTACATTTCCACAATTCTGCAAAATTTTATACTTTTGTAAGCTGATCAGAAATGAGGACTTGTTGAATATTAATAGATTGACTGAATTATTAAAATATCGATCACGTAGTCAATTTGGCTGAATCAGTAACGTCTAATAATTCGATCAGAACAAAACACAGTTAGGGGAGGATTTCGGAAATAACTAGAGCATAGTCTGAGGGCTGATCACATTTGATAACTAGAGGCCACGGCCACACTTGATCCCATCGGCCTGGTGTGAACTTGCCGTCCCTTTCACATGAGCAATATAAATCTCTGGTACAGACAGATGAAGGGCAATCAATAAGGGGAAACAGAAGTAGTTGGGGGAAAAACAGTTGGGGGAAAAACAGTCCTGTTTATTTGTATGGAAAGTTGGCTAGAGACAACTAGATATAAAAGGGGCGGGCAACCACCCACTCTGATAAGGGGAGCATTAAAGTGGCTCTCAATTATGTGTGAGGAAATGTTCACATGTATTGTTGGTTAATGTACAAGCAGCCAGAGGATGCTAGGTCCCCCGCCAAAATGGCAGCAATATTTATAAGCGCTGTCTGTTTCAGAAGATATTCATGAGGATGGCAACAGCTACTTCACAGGCATAAGAAGCAGAGGGGTCTTTCCACCTTCCCAGGTTTTGAGATCAACTCCGAATGGCTGACTGAATGTTGATTGCTACTGTAATATATTTTCTTTACCATGTAGTATGAAAATTATGTAACCGAAATGCAACCCCAAGAGACAACTCATGGCATATTATCTGCAAACTAAATTTGACAAGAATATGAAGGCATCCTCAACCTATTGCCCAGAAACCAAATTTAGACTTTGCCACAAGGAGTCACCACCTGTAGGTGCAAGCAGGCAAACACAATCCCAAATGACATCTCATGTCATGGTATCGGCATATGAACTTTGAGACTCTGAAGAGGGGTCCTCAAGTTATTGCCGGTACTAGATGCCCATCGGTGTTCATGTTATTTGGGGCGGGTCACATATGAATACAAAATTTGAGAATAATCTGATGAGCAGTTGCCAAATTATTGCCCGGAAACAAATTTTTCCACCAGGAGACGCCACCTGTAGGAAGAAGCGGGAAAATACAATCCCAAGGAACATGGTATCGTGGGGACATCTGCATACCAAATTTGAGAATAATCCGATGAGGGTCCTCAAGTTGTTGCCCAGAAACCAAATTTAGATTTTGACACCAGGTGACACCACCTCTAGGCGCAAGTCAGTGAAATGCATTATCAAGCGACATCTTATGTCACAGTACATTCATACAAAATTTGAGAAGCATCCGATGGTCAGTTAACTCAAGTTATTACCCGGAAACGAATTTGTGATGTTGCCACCAGGTGGCGCCACCTGTGAGTGCAAGTGAGCGAAAGGCCAAGCAACAGCTCCTGGCATGGTAAATGCATGCCAAATTTGAGAAGAATCCGATGAGCCGCAACGTTTCTCATGTTACCCAGAAAGGTACATATGTAGGATATTTCAAAGAAATTCGACCAAGTGTTTCTATTATCACTTGCAGCATGGAATAATGGAATGAACTCTAGTGGCGCCACCTCCGGGTGGATTTTGCTGAAACGCACCACCAACGGTGTTTTGTCGCAGGGAATGCATTTACCAAATTTCAAAGAAATCCGACAAATTGTTCGAAAGTTATCGCTCGCGAAGGATTTGAACAAACATGAACGGACATGCATTAAAGATTGGAACAAGACCCAGTGGCGCCACCTACAGGCGGATCTTGCTGAAACGTAATACCAGCGACGTCTTGTCGCAAAGAATGCAGATGCCAAATTTCGGAGGAATCCGACAAAGCATTTAGGAGTTATCGCTTATGCAGTATTTGCACGGACATGCACTAAATATTGGAACAAGACCCAGTGGCGCCACCTACAGGCGGATCTTGCTGAAACGTAATACCAACAGACGTCTTGTCGCAAAGAATGCAGATGCCAAATTTCGGAGGAATCCGACAAAGCATTTAGGAGTTATCGCTTATGAAGCATTTGCACGAACATCCACGGACATGCACTAAAGATTGGAACAAGACCAAGTGGCACCACCTACAGGCGGATCTTGCTGAAACGTAATACCAACAGACGTCTTGTCGCAAAGAATGCAGATGCCAAATTTCGGAGGAATCCGACAAAGCATTTAGAAGTTATTGCTTACGAAGTATTTGCACGGACATGCACGTGCATGCACGGACACATAGAAGCAAGAACCATTTTAAAGTCCCCGGCCGCGTTGCGGCGGGGGACAAAAATATTAAAGGCATAGTATGATTGGCCCAGGTGTATTATACAGACAAGGGACATATTTACCAAATACAAAAACCTGTGTCTGTGCCTGATGAATTGAAACCTTTTGGGGTTGCAATTATCTCAATATTGCAGACAACACACACATTTCAGCTTCTGCCAAGATATATTGGAGATATATATGCTCAAAGACAATATATGAGGATCGGGTGAGGGCTAGTTTGGGAGATAGAGGGTGCGGCTCGGCGACCTGGGGATGGGGACATGCTCTCCTTGAGGGTAGTGGTAGGTGTGCTGACATGAAAGCAATAGAAAGCTCCCTGTACATGAAACACCACACTGACAACTGCATGCCATCATCTGTCTGTCCGAAAAAACACAAGGTGGAATTGAATTCAATTCAGGAAACTAATCATATACACAGTGTGCAACCAAACTTTAGGAACTCAGTTGTAATTAATATAGTAAGTTGGTGTGGGGTGTGGACACAAATGGTCCTGCAGAAGCTTTAGGGTAAATCATATGATGTGAGATACAATTATTTGATAGCAAAATTGATAGAAATGTTGTCCTTCATTTAAGATGACACGAATTTAAAAAACCAGGGGTTCAGTACTGGGGGATTTCCCCGCCAGTTATTTCATATTATACTTCTGATATAAAATATGGTTCATGCAAAAGCTTTAGGGTAAATCATATGATGTGGAATAGAATGATTTCATAGCAAAATTGAAGGAAATGTTGTCCTTCATTTAAGGCGACACAAAATTCAAAACTAACACAGTTCGGTACTGCGGGGATTCCCCCGCCAGTTATATCATACGAGTGCTCATTCCCCCCCATGGGTTCATACACCCTCATGGGTAAGTTTATAGGGATAGGGAGATCGCGTGCCCTTTCTATACTACCCATCGCGCATGCTCAGTCAACCCATTCTACTGTAGGGTGCATGCCTGGCCCATGGAATCTCAGGTAGCAAAAACCCCAGGTCTCTCGCCCCACCCTATCCCGCGCCACACCTATAGGGATAGGGAGATCGTGTGCCCTTTCTATACTACTACTCATCGCGCATGCACAGTCGATCCATGTGGATATTTTTCGTTATGTTGCCATGGAAACCACAAAAACCACCAAAATGTCCCAAATTTCAATAGGCTTGTGCTTTACCACCGAACAATGTTGTATACCAAATTTGAAGTCTCTAGCTGCAACGGTTCAACTTTGAGAGCAGTCACGTCACCATGTGGATATTTTTCGTTATGTTGCCATGGAAACCACAAAAATCAACTAAATGTGCCCAATTTCAATAGGCTTGTGCTTTACCACCCAACAATGCAGCATACCAAATTTGAATTCTCCAGCTGCAACAGTTCGCGGTCACATCATTATATGGATATTTTTCGTTACGTTACCATGGAAACCACAAAAATCAACTAAATGCGCCCAATTTCAATAGGCTTGTGCTTTACCACCCAACAATGCAGTATACCAAATTTGAAGACTCTAGCTGGAACGGTTCACCTTTTAGAGTGGTCACGTCGTTCATCCTGCCAGCCATCCAGCCAGCCAGCCAGCCGGACAGAGTGACGACATGATCCCATCCGGCATATATGCCGATGGGATAAAAATGATCAGTAAGACTGCTTACAAGATACCCCCCGTAAGGCATACATGTAGACACATGGTAGTGGTTAATGTTTCACGAGTAAGTTGAATGGGATCGTGTCAGGTGGCGGTGGAAATGATCAGTAAGCATGCTTACAAGATACCCCCCGGATGCACATTTGATAGAAATTGACGAGAATTTGTAGTGGAATAGAAGTATACATGTTATAGTAGTTTACGGGTAAGTTCATTTAGAATGCATTGGGTGGCAGCACGGTATATAACTAGTTGACAATGAGACCTCACTCGGTCGCGACTGCGCCAAACGCAATCCCAATGTTGTGCAATGTTGTCAAGCTATGCTCCGGAAACGAAATGTTACGGACCGACAAGAGAAAGTTTTGACCCTAGGTGGCGCCACCTGTAGACGCACATGCGCCAAACACAATCTCAAGCGAGGTCTTATGGTATGGTAGCTGCATACCAAATTTGAGAGGAATCCAAGTAGCGGTTGTCAAGTTATGCTCCGGAAACAAAATGTTATGGACCGACAAGATAAAGTTTTGACCCTAGGTGGCGCCACCTGTGGACGCACATGCGCCAAACGCAATCCCAAGCGAGGACTCCTGGTAAGGTAGCTGCATACCAAATTTGAGAGGAATCCAAGTAGCGGTTGTCAAGTTATGCTCCGGAAACGAAATGTTACAAACCGACAAGATAAAGTTTTGAACCTAGGTGGCGCCACCTGTAGATGCACATGCGCCAAACGCAATCTCAAGCGAAGTCTCATGGTATGGTAGCTGCATACCAAATTTGAGAGGAATCGAAGTAGCGGTTGTCAAGTTCTGCTCCGGAAACGAAATGTTTCGGACGGACGGACGTACGCACGGACGGACATACGGACAAGCTGAAACCAGTATACGCCCCCTACACTACATGTCGGGGGGTATAATTACATCTTCTATGTATTAAAGTTTAAGTGTTTTGATTGGTTTATTGCCAGTGCATTTAATGCAAATCTCTTGAAAAGATCAGTGTCACACACCTGCCAGGGACAGCTGGGAATTTGCATTATGTTGTGCCTAGCGATGAGGTATTTGCTGAAAAGAGTGTGACGAACAATCCTGGCGCCACCAGGTGGCCAGCTCCAGTGTCATGATTGTAAACAAATATGGTGACGAGCTTGATCAACAAATTTTCATGATTTTCCTCAATGTAGTTTAGTTTCGATAATGATAATTACGTGTATCTATCAGGAATATGCAGCGTAATTATACAGATATAACATGCTTCAAGCATGTATTTGCGAGAAATCCCAGTTTCAACCACGGCAAATTTCCCCGAACATCATGGTCTTAATGGACATTTATCGCAAATACACGCCCGAAGCATGGTATATCTGTATAATATTCTGCCTAAATTCAGCTACGATCGTTCAAAACAGTTGATAATTAGGTTGCTCAATATACATGTACTGTGTGCAAAAGTATGTGTCGTGGAGCTTCTTGAAATTAGGGCACGAGCTCCTTGATAGGAATGGCATATGCCGGTTATCCAAATGGGATACACCATGCCCAGTTTGGTGTTCTGATCTGGATGGAGAAGAGTTACAATTGAAATGATATATGCCATTCCTTCCATGCCATTGCATGGTATGGCATACCATTGCATGGTATGGCATACCATTGCATGGTATGGCATAAGCCATCCTTTGTCTGCCAAGTTCCAAAAAATATGGCATAGAGTTCCTAGGAGCACCATGCCACTTTGTTTGGAATGCCTTATGCCAGTTCCTAGCATGCCCCAATTTCAAGAAGCTCCCTGACCTTCAGTCTAACTTTCTGATATGATCAAGTTGAAAGGTGATTTAAAAGTGACTGAATTATTGAAGACCTTACCATAGGTTTTCTGTTTCATAGAACAGGCTGTCAGAACTTGACTTACCCTGGTACGGGGATGTAACGGAGCTTGTGATTGGCCAAATCTGTCACCTCCATGTAGCCACTCAGATCTCTTGGTCTTACACCTGCAAATCAGTGGCCAATTAAATAAATGCTTACAGAAACTCTGATTGGCTGAATTTATTTCCAATTTTCTCCACAGGCCAATGAAAATCCAGGATTTCTGTTTGAAAATATGAAATGACCAACCAGGGGCTTTAAAACTGGAAGGCGAGGGGTTGTTTCTATAGGACTGTATTATTTGTAAAAGTTAATAAAACACAGCAAGGAAGCAATCAGAGATTTCTCAATTGTATGCTTCCGCTTTAATCCGACACTGCCCTGCCATTGTTCTGTTCTGTATTGATCGGTGAAGGCCTAATTTAGATAATTATAAAAATTCTGTTTCAGTCATTTTTTTCGGCATGCCTCGCATAATACATATTCCAAGTATCGACCAACAAGTAATAATACAATGTTTTGATGCAAGATGGTCGCCAGGGCTTTCGCCAAATCCGAAAATGTGACCTGGTTATGACACATACATTCCTTGGGAGTATATTGTGGTGAAATTATGAAGCGATCAGCGAACTTTGAATTTGGCACCCAATTCACTCTTTTTGGGGCAATTTCATACTTCAGGACCTATGTGGTCTGCTTTGGAATGTAGAATAACAATTTTATAGCCATTTTCCCAGTCCAAATTGGTTATGGACTGAGATCCAGCCTGAACTAAATAAATATATCCCATTCACTTAGGTTTGATGAATAAGGGGCCATAACTCGTGAAAATATAACCGAAAGCAGAGAAACTTCATGCTGCACAACTACTGACCACATATCGTGCAAATTCCATACTTGTCCATACAAAATTAACCGCGATCCAGCCCGGACAAGTACCAATTCACAAAGATTTCAAGAACAAAGGGCCATAACCCTTGAAAATATACGCGAAATGCGGAGAAACTTCACGCTGCACAACTACAGGGCACTGACCACATATCCTGCAAATTCCATACTTGTCCATACAATATTAACCGAGATCCACCCCAGACAAGTCCCAATTCACAAAGACTTGAAGAACAAAGGGCCATAACTCTTGAAAATATATGCGAAACGCGGAGAAACTTCACGCTGCACAACTATAGGGTACTGACCACATATCCTGCAAATTTCAAAATTGTCCATACAATATTAACCAAGATCCAGCCCGGACAAGTCCCAATTCACAGAAATTTCAGGAACAAAGGGTCATAACTCTTGAAAATATACGCGAAATGGGGAGAAACTTTCTGCTGCACAACTGTGGGGCACTGACCACATATCATGCAAATTTCGTACTTGTCCATACAATATTAACCAAGATCCAGCCCGAACAAGTCCCATTCCCAGAAATTTCAGAAAAAGGGCCATAACTCTTGAAAATTATACCGGAACTCGGAAAAAACTCGATGCACAACTACGAGGCACTGGCCACATTCCATGCAAGTTTCAATCCTGTCCATCAAATATTAACCGAGATATCGCGCGGACAAGATATTCGGATGGACAGACGGACGGATGGACAAAGCGATCGCTATATGCCCCCCCCCTCTAATTAGAGGGGGACATAACAATTATAACGTAAAATGCTCATTTTAGGTCATTTCTTACACATGTAAGTTAGAGATGTGTTAGATGGATTCATTCCACTACCTGCATAAACTAAAGACGTAACCATGGTGACTAATGCTGGTGTTGATATGGCAAATAGATCTCCTAAACACTAGATTCAGGGCTCCCGAAAATGATAAAATGATATATTGCGCAGAATAATTTTATTTGCTAGAAAGTTAGGAAATGTCTGCCCGATTCCATGACCTTTCGACCCCCCAAGAGCATCTGACGCCCCGATCTTGAAAGTTTGAGAAGTACGCAATTTGTCCCATTGAATCCAGTGTGAATTGAGCTTGCCTCTCAGAATAGTGCCGCCTGATTATCTAAATCAAGTCCAGACTATTAAACATACCTTTAGGATAGACAATATCTGGCACATTTCTGGTGTTCAGTGCCCTGATGACTTGCCCAGAGGTTGGTAAGTATGCCAAGGTCATGGCCTGGTTTGGAGCTGTGGGTTTGGTGCCAGCCATCAGCCCAAACAGCGGGTCAGCCCTGTCGTGTCGGTCATTGTCGGGGAGAGGGTCCCGTGGGCACATGTACACTTCATTTGGAGACTGGAAAGTAGGGACAGGAACATTGCTATAAGTCTGTTCCACATGGACATGGGCAACACTGGCAATGGATCTTTAGGGGCTAGGAGCCATTTGAATATCATGCGTTTTATATATATCTCCATGGTGTTCAAGTGAATAGTCATAATCAAAATGTGACCGAGGTACATGATATTCTAGAAAACAAATTGGAAATTCATTTGGACAGAGAATACTGTTAAATGATATCGATTTTATTTAAATAACATTAAACATTTATAAACAATGTTACTATTTATAACCAAACCAAACCTGCTTTGATTTATGCCTTAATCTCTGCCAGGAGTATACAATACAAACGTTAAAACGGAAGTTTAAAACAAAAGTTATCTCCCCCTGGGGAGTTATTCCCTCGGGGAGTAGTCTCCCCTTAGGGGAGCTCTCCCAGCTCAGCCAGGATATGCAAGCCAGCTCCCAGTATACTCTTCCTCTTTTCTCATTGTTATAAACCGAGACCTGTAGTGTACAAGGCCGCGGAGTGAGGGGAAGGATGGGAGGGCCATTACATCAAAGCAGGTTTGGTTTGGTTATAAATAGTAACATTGTTTATAAATGTTTAATATTTATTGCCCAAACCTACACCTGCTTTGATTTATGCCTCACTACCAACATATGGAGGAGGGAACCTCAGCCTTGATGTATTTGCAATGGCAGGCTGAATATCCGCTGAGATAATCACAAACAAGACACAATAATATTCAACAAGAAAACCCTGGTTAGAAACGCATAAGGTAGTCATGGATATAAGAAGTGGCTACTTATCTTGTTGCATGTCTTCATGCATGTAGCTGTGGTCTTGGATGTGGAGCACAGTGTTACCCGCCGTACAGGACTCAGGCACTCTTGCCGCAATGAGTACTTGGGGGGCAGCATGTATGAGTTGGGATCTTCTATCGCCAATGTAGCATACAAGGTGTCCGGCTCTGTGATTGTGGTAGGGCTGCGCAGACTTACCACCATAATAACTAAGGAACCAGTTGAGTGCCAGAGCTCGGAGGATAAGCAAGAATGATATGGGAAAAAACATCCATCATCAATCAAGGCGACTTACAGATACCCTTGTCAGTCCACATTCCGCTTCATATCCAACTCTGTGTACTTTAATCCTTGATGCAGATTGGACTGTTAAGAGTTGACAGCGGAAGCTCTGAGACTACGTCTTCATCAATCCTCTGTAGTTCAGTCCATGTTGCTGACACTGGACCCTCTAGGATGGATGCAGAAGACTCAGCTGAGATGATCTGGAAGAAGAAATCAAAGCTTTAACCTGAAATGACACAAACAAATCTGAAGTAAAGGCAAAGATTAAAATCATAATTGTGTCAAGCCTTAAAATATAACTTGAGAGATGGCGGCTGGCCAACTGACCTATTTCTTCTCTTAGGTGACCTAAAAAGAGCACAGATATGACAATAATTCTCAACAAAAAGAACCCTGGACGGTGACGCAGTGGTTAATTATGGAGTAGTAATAGAAGTTACTTATCTTTTAAATGACTTCATCCATGTATCTGTGATTGTGGTAGGGCTGCGCAGACTTACCACCATAATAACTAAGGAACCAGTTGAGTGCCAGAGCTCGGAGGATAAGCAAGAATGATATGGGAAAAAACATCCATCATCAATCAAGGCGACTTACAGATACCCTTGTCAGTCCACATTCCGCTTCATATCCAACTCTGTGTACTTTAATCCTTGATGCAGATTGGACTGTTGAGAGTTGACAGCGGAATCTCTGAGTCTACTCTGTGTCTATGTCAACTGTCTGTACTTTACTGTTGCTGACGCTGGTGACCTGAAAATAAACATTATTAATACTCACAAAAGTGTCAGTTCTTGTACGTTGAAACTGTGAGTTGACCGCCAGGAGACTCAGCTGAGATGATCTAGAAGATCATAGCTTAACCTGAAATGACACAAGCAAATCTGCAGTAAAGCAAAGATTAAAACTCACCATTGTGTCAGGCTTGATTGATGACTTGAGAGTCGGTGACTGGCAAGCCGAGCTATTACTTCTTCCCTGGTGATCATGTAGTATGTGGACATATGATATGACTGAGAGATGAGATGAGATGATACAGCAAGCTGGCTGACTTGCTGCGATGACAAAATGCCACCCCCCCCCCTCTTTTTGAAAAGTTACTTGACCACGTGCTGGGCAGCCACCAGCGGCCCAAGCGTGGTCACTCTATCTGATTGCACTGACATGTCTCTCAGATAGAAGTTAGTGAACGTGGAATTTGCCGTCCAAGCACAAGACTGGACAATGTCATGGAGGGACAAGTTCTTCCATAAAGGCCATGACGTAGCGATGGCACGAATTTCATGAGAAGAAGCAGTAGACAGTAGCGGGGGAGCGTCAATGGCCAATTGATATGACCACTTAATGGTTTCCTTTAACCACGAAGCGATGGTATTCTTAGTAATGTCACGTACCGCCGAAGGACGAAGGGACAAGAATAACAGACGACGCGAGCCCCGACCGGGATCGGTACGAGTGAGATAGTGGCGTATGGCTCGAACAGGGCATAACAGAAGGTCGTCTTCTAGGCCATGTACAAAGTCTGATAATGCAGGGATGGAGTACAAACGTTGAGCACACGGACCTAAGCGAACAGACTCATTTTTGGCGATGAACTCAAGAATAGGTCGAAACGATACGCGAGACCAATCCGCCGACCAGGTCATAGATAATCTCTCAAGAGCATGAAGTTCAGACACTCTAGACACCAAAGCAAAAGCCGCCAGGAAAGCAGTCTTGTAGGCAACAGCTTTAATAGAGGCGGACTGTAAGGGTTCAAGGGGCGGACGAATCAGACCACACAGAACCACACCAATATCCCATTTTCGGTAACAGCTGGCGAGCACGGCGAGACTGTAGCGTGAAAGCCCGAATGAGCGCAGAGGTTGTCGCTTAGACTAATGTCGATGCCGGCAGAAAGACGTAAAACCCTAGCCAAAGCAGACCGATACCCCACAATAGTGCTGATTTGAAACTTCTTATCACGATGGAGGTGAAGGAGGAAAAAACAGCTACTAAGGAAAAAACCGAGGCAGAGTCGGGATCGGCATCACGTTCTCGGCACCAGGAGACGAAATAGGTCCATTTCGCTTGATAGCTGCGAAGTAGAAGACCGATTGGATGAAAAACATCGTCTTTTTTTTTTTTTTTTAAATTGATGTGAAGTCTGGCATCCAACCTAGACTATCAGCCGGAAAATGAACACCCCACATGACGATGTGGTGGGACTGCCACCAAAAACAAAGGTGGAAGTAGAGACGTCAATACCAGCACTAATGGATTGAGGGCAAACATCTGTAATAAGACAGAAGGCACTGCAGTGACCGAAGTAGAATGCGACCATAATGATTAAGGTCCTGCGTAGAAATGACAAGTCCTACCAGTTGATGACCAAACAACTATAATGCACACGTCTAAAACTGGTCCAACGGTCTATACGGGACGAAGCACTTGAAGGAGAGAGACGAAAAACTGTCCCCAAAGTAACGACGAACCCACAGTAATACCCCCATAATACGACCACCGGAAGTGCAACAAAAACTGGCCTATATCTGACCATAATCTTGACGGTATTAGCTACAAAGTGTCACACTCTGTAACCATATGGCTTTCTTCAATTTGAAAGAAGAATGAGACTGTCACTTTTTCTCCTTGAATAACCGAGTTGAAAAATGAACTTCCTGTGATTGAAGCACTAGGGGCACCACCGCAAGTAAACCTCGATGTGAACGCTCCAAGATGGAGAACACAAAGCCAAGCTATAAAAGTGATACAAGGGCGATGTTGACTCCGAACGGAAGACTTGTCACACGAAACCGACGACCGACGATGGTGAATCGTAGGAGAAACGCCGAAAAACGAGGATGAATTGGTATAAAAAGATATGCATCTCGCAAAGCGATGGGGGTCAACCCAGCGATAAAGAAGACGCAACGCCGAATCGTCTTATTAGCAAAAACACCGACATCGAGAGATGTGCAAGCGAACAAACGCCAAAGTCTCTATACAATGAAGAAAAAGATCCAGAAATGGAAACGTAAGAGGACCACGTGACGATGTAATGGAACGTCGACGAGGTGTAACAGGAACGACGTAATGCGAAACGCGAATGGCGTTGCTTGAGAAATGGCGTAGTGATTTTCCCAAAATCTTACAAATCAGTTCAATTTATTGTACATATACGCTCACGAAAGAGCAGGGTAAAACCTTAAATGTACGAGAAACGATGTTGAGGAGAACAGGAACGACGTTATGGAAAAACAACTGAAGATAAATCGGAAAACTGTAGTCGAAACTGGAAAAATTCACAGTGGAGTCCGAAACAAAACAGCCGTAGTATGCGAGACTTGTAATGAGATTTGAAACGCATCTAGGAGGTGAACACATTCATTGTTCCCAGCGTTAATCGAGAGCGTTACTCCGTGGTAGTAACATCCCCGACAATCAACACGAAGAAACTTCCACGTAAAGTAGGAGGATCTTCAATGAAATTTAAAATTCCCCGAAGAGAGCCAATACATTTTGATGTCTCTCGCCGGTAGATGAACTATAAGGTCAAAAATCTCACAAATTGACTTGCCAAAACAATGTTCAATCTAGACTCGCCCCCTTATTAGAGGTCCAAACTGCACATAAAACCTCAAATGGAATAGAATAAATTATCATCCGGTTTTTTAAATAGACAAGCTCAGCTTAGTCTCCGTGGCGCAGTCGGTCAGCGCGCCCGGCTGTCTTTACCTAAAAAAGATAAAGATGAAATAAATGCAGTAGACCAAAAGATGTTTGGACGAGGCTATCGAGGAGACAAAACATTGCCAAGGCAGTCTGTGGTTCTTCTTACAAGGCTGTAACCGGTAAACATACACGGAACTTACAAAGAACAAGAAGACCGGCCGATGGAACAGACTTATGCTGTCCCAGACCGATGATTGAGAAACTTCAGGCCTGATCCAGCCCGACCACTGACAAGGTAATGATCAATAAATACCCCACGTGCTGTCGAACGAGAGCAATTCTAAAGATTTCTCGGAGAAATAAACCTCAAGCTAATAATAATAATTTCTCAGAAAAAAGAAATACAAGCAGCCAGAGGATGCTAGGTCCCCCGCCAAAATGGCAGAAATATTTATAAGCGCTGTCGGTTTCAGAAGATATTCATGAGGATGGCAACAGCTACTTCACAGGCGTAAGAAGCAGAGGGGTCTTTCCACCTTCCCAAGTTTTGAGATCAACTCCGAATGGCTGACTGAATGTTGATTGCTACTGTAATATATTTTCTTTACCATGTAGCATGAAAATTATGTAACCGAAATGCAACCCCAAGAGACAATTCATGGCATATTATCTGCAAACTACATTTGACAAGAATATGAAGGCATCCTCAGCCTATTGCCCAGAAACCAAATTTAGACTTTGCCACAAGGAGTCACCACCTGTAGGTGCAAGCAGGCAAAACACAATCCCAAATGACATCTCATGTCATGGTATCGGCATATGAACTTTGAGACTCTGAAGAGGGGTCCTCAAGTTATTGCCGGTAGTAGATGCCCACCGGTGTTCATGTTATTTGGGGCGGGTCACATATGAATACAAAATTTGAGAATAATCTGATGAGCAGTTGCCAAATTATTGCCCGGAAACAAAAATTTTCCACCAGGAGACGCCACCTGTAGGCAGAAGCGGGAAAAATACAATCCCAAGGAACATGGTATCGTGGGGACATCTGCATACCAAATTTGAGAAGAATCCGATGAGGGTCCTCAAGTTATTGCCCAGAAACCAAATTTAGATTTTGACACCAGGTGACGCCACCTCTAGGCGCAAGTCAGTGAAATGCATTATCAAGCGACATCTTATGTCACGGTACATTCATACAAAATTTGAGAAGAATCCGATGGTCAGTTCTCAAGTTATTACCCGGAAACGAATTTGTGATGTTGCCACCAGGTGGCGCCACCTGTGAGTGCAAGTGAGCGAAAGGCAATCCCAAGCAACAGCTCCTGGCATGGTAAATGCATGCCAAATTTGAGAAGAATCCGATGAGCCGCAACGTTTCTCATGTTACCCAGAAAGGTACATATGTAGGATATTTCAAAGAAATTCGACCAAGTGTTTCTAAGTTATCACTTGCAGCATGGAATAATGGAATGAACTCTAGTGGCGCCACCTCCGGGTGGATTTTGCTGAAACGCATCACCAACGGTGTTTTGTCGCAGGGAATGCATTTACCAAATTTCGAAGAAATCCGACAAATTGTTCGAAAGTTATCGCTCGCGAAGGATTTGAACAAACATGAACGGACATGCATTAAAGATTGGAACAAGACCCAGTGGCGCCACCTACAGGCGGATCTTGCTGAAACGTAATACCAGCGACGTCTTGTCGCAAAGAATGCAGATGCCAAATTTCGGAGGAATCCGACAAAGCATTTAGGAGTTATCGCTTACGCAGTATTTGCACGGACATGCACTAAATATTGGAACAAGACCCAGTGGCGCCACCTACACGCGGATCTTATTGAAACGTAATACCAACAGACGTCTTGTCGCAAAGAATGCAGATGCCAAATTTCGGAGGAATCCGACAAAGCATTCAGGAGTTATCGCTTATGAAGCATTTGCACGAACATCCACGGACATGCACTAAAGATTGGAACAAGACCCAGTGGCGCCACCTACAGGCGGATCTTGCTGAAACGTAATACCAACGGACGTCTTGTCGCAAAGAATGCAGATGCCAAATTTCGGAGGAATCCGACAAAGCATTTAGGAGTTATCGCTTACGAAGTATTTGCACGGACATGCACTAAAGATTCGAACAAGACCCAGTGGCGCCACCTACAGGCCGATCTTGCTGAAACGTAATACCAAGAGACGTCTTGTCGCAAAGAATGCAGATGCCAAATTTCGGAGGAATCCGACAAAGCATTTAGAAGTTATTGCTTACGAAGTATTTGCACGGACATGTCCGTGCATGCACGGACACATAGAAGCAAGAACCATTTTAAAGTCCCCGCCGCGTTGCGGCGGGGGACAAAAATTACAGCTCAACCCAATTTGAATTGTATATCTAATTCAATATAGCGATGGGAAAATTTGGTTGTGAAACATGAATACATCACAATGCAATATTTACTAACAGAACAAGCAGCCAGAGGATGCTAGGTCCCCCGCCAAAATGGCAGCAATATTTATAAGCGCTGTCGGTTTCAGAAGATATTCATGAGGATGGCAACAGCTACTTCACAGGCGTAAGAAGCAGAGGGGTCTTTCCACCTTCCCAGGTTTTGAGATCAACTCCGAATGGCTGACTGAATGTTGATTGCTACTGTAATATATTTTCTTTACCATGTAGCATGAAAATTATGTAACCGAAATGCAACCCCAAGAGACAATTCATGGCATATTATCTGCAAACTAAATTTGACAAGAATATGAAGGCATCCTCAACCTATTGCCCAGAAACCAAATTTAGACTTTGCCACAAGGAGTCACCACCTGTAGGTGCAAGCAGGCAAAACACAATCCCAAATGACATCTCATGTCATGGTATCGGCATATGAACTTTGAGACTCTGAAGAGGGGTCCTCAAGTTATTGCCGGTAGTAGATGCCCACCGGTGTTCATGTTATTTGGGGCGGGTCACATATGAATACAAAATTTGAGAATAATCTGATGAGCAGTTGCCAAATTATTGCCCGGAAACAAAATTTTTCAACCAGGAGACGCCACCTGTAGGCAGAAGCGGGAAAAATACAATCCCAAGGAACATGGTATCGTGGGGACATCTGCATACCAAATTTGAGAAGAATCCGATGAGGGTCCTCAAGTTATTGCCCAGAAACCAAATTTAGATTTTGACACCAGGTGACGCCACCTCTAGGCGCAAGTCAGTGAAATGCATTATCAAGCGACATCTTATGTCACGGTACATTCATACAAAATTTGAGAAGAATCCGATGGTCAGTTCTCAAGTTATTACCCGGAAACGAATTTGTGATGTTGCCACCAGGTGGCGCCACCTGTGAGTGCAAGTGAGCGAAAGGCAATCCCAAGCAACAGCTCCTGGCATGGTAAATGCATGCCAAATTTGAGAAGAATCCGATGAGCCGCAACGTTTCTCATGTTACCCAGAAAGGTACATATGTAGGATATTTCAAAGAAATTCGACCAAGTGTTCCTAAGTTATCACTTGCAGCATGGAATAATGGAATGAACTCTAGTGGCGCCACCTCCGGGTGGATTTTGCTGAAACGCATCACCAACGGTGTTTGTCGCAGGGAATGCATTTACCAAATTTCGAAGAAATCCGACAAATTGTTCGAAAGTTATCGCTCGCGAAGGATTTGAACAAACATGAACGGACATGCATTAAAGATTGGAACAAGACCTAGTGGCGCCACCTACAGGCGGATCTTGCTGAAACGTAATACCAGCGACGTCTTGTCGCAAAGAATGCAGATGCCAAATTTCGGAGGAATCCGACCAAAGCATTTAGGAGTTATAAACACGCGGTATTTTGCCGCGGACATGCACTTAAATGGCTGGAACAAGACCCAGTATAAGCAGCCACCTACACATGGATCTCTTATTGAAACCATGTACAACAGACGTACTTGTCGCAAAGAATGCAGATGCCAAATTTCGGGAGGAATCCGACAAAGCATTCAGGAGTTATAAACATGAAGCATTTGCCACGAACATCACGGACATGCACTAAAGGTGGGAGCAAGACCCAGTGGCGCCACCTACAGGCGGATCTTGCTGAAGCATGTGGCCACCAACGGACGTGCGTGCAAAGAATGCAGATGCCAAATTTCGGAGGAATCCGACTAAGCATTTAGAAGTTATTGCTTACGAAGTATTTGCACGGACATGTCCGTGCATGACGGACACATAGAAGCAAGACCCCAGTGGCGCCACCTACAGGCGATCTTGCTGAAACGTAATACCAGAGACGTCTTGTCGCAAAGAATGCAGATGCCAAATTTCAGAGGAATCCGACAAAGCATTTAGAAGTTATTGCTTACGAAGTATTTGCACGGACATGTCCGTGCATGCACGGACACATAGAAGCAAGAACCATTTTAAAGTCCCCGGCCGCGTTGCGGCGGGGGACAAAAATTACAGCTCAACCCAATTTGAATTGTATATCTAATTCAATATAGCGATGGGAAAATTTGGTTGTGAAACATGAATACATCACAATGCAATATTTACTAACAGAACAAGCAGCCAGAGGATGCTAGGTCCCCCGCCAAAATGGCAGCAATATTTATAAGCGCTGTCGGTTTCAGAAGATATTCATGAGGATGGCAACAGCTACTTCACAGGCGTAGGAAGCAGAGGGGTCTTTCCACCTTCCCAGGTTTTGAGATCAACTCCGAATGGCTGACTGAATGTTGATTGCTACTGTAATATATTTTCTTTACCATGTAGCATGAAAATTATGTAACTGAAATGCAACCCCAAGAGACAATTCATGGCATAAAATCTGCAAACTAAATTTGACAAGAATATGAAGGCATCCTCAACCTATTGCCCAGAAACCAAATTTAGACTTTGCCACAAGGAGTCACCACCTGTAGGTGCAAGCAGGCAAAACACAATCCCAAGTGACATCTCATGTCATGGTATCGGCATATGAACTTTGAGACTCTGAAGAGGGGTCCTCAAGTTATTGCCGGTACTAGATGCCCACCGGTGTTCATGTTATTTGGGGCGGGTCACATATGAATACAAAATTTGAAAATAATCTGATGAGCAGTTGCCAAATTATTGCCCGGAAACAAATTTTTCCACCAGGAGACGCCACCTGTAGGCAGAAGCGGAAAAAATACAATCCCAAGGAACATGGTATCGTGGGGACATCTGCATACCAAATTTGAGAAGAATCCGATGAGGGTCCTCACGTTATTGCCCAGAAACCAAATTTAGATTTTGACACCAGGTGACGCCACCTCTAGGCGCAAGTC
>JAVTVY010041335.1:0-18006 GCA_036873755.1 Hanleya hanleyi
ACCACAAGTACAAGGCATTCGCGTCAAACCCAATGATTTTGGCACACGGTTTCCCACTGGGAAGAGTAGTCACATCCTTCTCATGGTAGCGGTGAAAAATAAGGCTAGGGCCCCCCACAATGTTCCGCTTCAAACAATCGTGCATGTCTGCATCTTTTTGTTGTATGAGTGAAAAGTACGTAGGACACTCTTGAAACAGATGGCGAAGCGCCAGTCCGGGTAAACTTAAGCACTCCTTGAATATGTCCACATGCATTTGGCGACGAAAGAGTTGCACCATTTTCTCGGCCGCTTCGAGAAAGGGAACCACATCTAGGTTGTTATACCACACCAGGAAATCTCGCAACGTCTTCATGCTGTGACGGTTCCACACTTGTTGGAGTTCGATGTAGGTGGCCTCCGGCAGAGCTTCCCCTTTCAGGTCATTGTAAAACGCTTCGCGGGGTGGCAACTGGGTGTCTTCTAAGCGGTCCAGGCTCGGCATATAGGTGTAAGGAAAGTAACCTTTCGTTTGGGCACAATTATAGGCCTTGACCCACTGGTCATAGCTACAATTAGGTGCCAGGTAATTCCTTACATCGAGAAAATGCAGTGATGTGGTAGTGAGAGCCATGTGGTTGTTGATCTTTTTGATCACCGACTTGAGGGTATCGGACTGGGCCAAGTAAGGGTAGAGAAATTCCTTCACCATGTTCAAGTCGTATCGCCCCGAATTGAAGCCGAGTACCGGTAACTGACCTAGGTATTGTAGGAACCGTAACTTCAATTTCGCCGCATACGGTTTCGGTAAAGGGACATCCTGCGACTGCAGAGGCTGCGACTGGGATTCCGGCTCCGACTCGGACTCGGACTCTTCATCATCGCTGAACGCTACACCGGGTTCAGGAATGCGGTCGTCCAGCTGGGCCAGTACGTCCTCGAACTTGGCCACCAACAATTCCGTACTGGCCGCACTGACTTTCTCTAAATACTCCATCATACGGGTGATGAACTCATGGGATTCCCCCGTGGACACGAAACACACCGGAGCAGCGTCATAGCCAGGTACGTTGGATGAAATGCTGACACTCAGAGGAATATGGCGCTGCGTCCACTGTGTTTTAGCCGAAAACAGATCCATGGGCTCTAACAGGGCCTCAAAATCATAGCATGCCCGGAAGGGAAAATAACGGTCCTCCTCCGGTATCATCACACCCTCATCGGCCAGTTCCTGGAAAATAGTAGGTGCATTATGATACACTCCACCCGGATAGACTCGCTTGACACTGTTGTCACAGGTTTTCTCGTGGCGATGTAAGTTGTAAGACTTTTTAAACACACGATGGCATTGGGCACAACTGAAAGACTGAGCGTACTGGCTCATATTGTAAATGAGGGAAAAATGACTCACGCCATTGTCATCGAACACATTGACTTTCATGGTAGCAGCATACCGTTCTGTTGATCGCCGAACCAATTCAGCCACAAATGTATCCTCCTCCTCGCATCGTAATCGATACACAAAGATATTAATATCGAACAGTCTTTCCACGTCATCCAAATTCTTAAAGGGAACTCCACGGAAGTGCCGCTTATCCATGTCTTGCTGCTCTAAATACTGCTCCCAATAGCCATCGGCCACTGTGTCACAAGCGTGGGGGTTACACTCGTCCAGATGCACGGCCAAACATCGAAACAGACATTTCAGGTCTTTGTAGGGCCCCTTTCGCCCTCCTGTTAATCCATTCAGGCCTTTTCGATGAAGCAACCACGGGGGAAGTTGTACAGGAGCACCGATCGGGTGATCTCGCATTTTCGTGACTAAAAATGTGACGTTAGTCACCATTTCCACAAGCCATTGGGTATTGGGGCGTTGCAACTGGGCCCATTGCAATGGATCCAACGTAGTCAATTGGTCGATGAGTGGCTCGAGAGAAATCGCATCCGTCACCGTGAACGGCTGATCAAACACATAGGTATTATTGCTGGGATAGAAATACCGCAGTTGGTCCGTCTCCTTGTGCCGTAAGATATACCCAAATGTCATATTCAACTTATAGGCCGTCACCTGATCTTTGAAAATGTTCTCGGCATATGTAGTGAGATACGTGAGGTCCTCCAGCCGAAAATTGTACAAGTCCAAAAGACGACGGTCAAGGTGAAAACAATGGCGTATGGTAGCCCAGTGTCGTTGATAAATGACCCTCACACGCTCGTCTTCAGGCAAGACTTCAACCGGAGGTGCTGCTGGGTCGAAGGGAAAATCTTCTCCACGTCTCATGCTTTTCGTCTCATACAAGCGGATAGGCAAGCAGGCAGACAGGCAGGGAGGCAGGCAGGCAGGTCAGGTAAGTCAAATTAAAATACACCCCTTTCCCTAAAAATCGACTGCTTTTATACGTTTTTTTCACGTGGGTTCAAAATGGTGGATACTCAACTCCCACGCCCTTAAAACCAAGCCGCCATTTTGAACCCACACCTCCAGTCCATTGATGAGTGGAGGTGGGTTCAAAATGGCGGATACTCACCTCCCAGCCCCGTAAAACCAAGCCGCCATTTTGAACCCACACCCACTCACACCAGTGCACTGACTCACCCGGGTGAGTGGGGGTGGGTTCAAAATGGCGGCACCTTATTTTACACACACAACACCACAAGCCGCCATTTTGAACCCACACCCACTCACCCAGGTCAATCAGTGCACCGGTGAGTGGGGGTGGGTTCAAAATGGCGGACTTTAAGTTGTGTGTAGAAAATAAAGGTGCCGCCATTTTGAACCCACACCCACTCACACATCACTCACGCATGCGCACATCCACACTTCTCACACCCAAAATAATTCTGCGCATGCGCAGTGAGGCGCTAATTGGATGAAAGACTCTTTGTATACTACTGATGGGCGATAAATTAAGTTCTGTCTTTGTCCGGGGTTGTTTTGAATTGCTGGCTGTATCTAAATGAGCTCGTTTTACTTTGATGAATGACAACCATTTTACAGTTGTTACCTCTAGTGAGCCAGATGATTATTTCTTGCCTATTTTACATTCTGTCACATTTATGCTCTAGGCTCTGTCGACAAATACTAGACAATGTTAGTACAATGTACTAGTACCACAACAATACTAGATGGATTTTAATTCTGTAAAGTTCTACAGGAACTGACTTTCAAACAAGTCATAGTTTTGATGTGAGCATGTGCATGAAATATTTGTTCAGTGTGCAATACAAAACAAAACGTGGAGAGGAACAAGGAGGCCAAGAAGTTGGGACAAGTCTATCTGCTCATATCTGCTCCTGGGATAGATATATGGGCGGATCGAATGGAACCCTCAAAAGTACAAAAGTAGTTTAGATAATATCCATTTCAATATAGTAGCTCTCTGTGGAACAAGAAATTATGAGCATGAGAACTACAAGTGCAAGTCCCTGGAATTGTGTTAATTTAGAGCTGGTGGAAAACTTGGGTTTGAAAACTTGATATGAATAGGCAAAGCTAGAAACGAGAGGAAGATATATTTCTCTGCTCGCTTCTAGGCTTTGCCTATTTCAAATTAGGGGCATCGACTCAAGAACTCATTCGAATAACCCAAAATTGAAGGTAAACCCTCTGCGAGGATTCAGGATTTACCTGGACAGGACTCGTACATTTTGGTCTGCCAAAGGGAGACAAAGTACGAGTCTAACGCACTCGGGGAGATAACTCTGCATAAACTCTAAAGTCGAGGAGGAGAGAAACCAAATCGAAAGTAAAGTTAACAGGACGTGTGACTTAAACAGTAAGCAACAGTTGTAGCAGGGTATGAAATAGACAAACAAATTCTAGTTGCCCATCGGCAAGCACAGGCAACCATCACATCCAATTGTATTGCAATTCACTCAGGCAGAAATTGGCTGCCCAAAGGAAATTTCTAAAGGTTGCCCTGGGCAACCGGGCAAAGGGCTATTTCGCACTCTGTGTAGGCACATGAAATGAGGCTTTGGCGATTGTCACGATCAATCTGGTTAGATAAAATGTGGAGTGATGAGGATCGTGATCATGACTCGGGTGTTTGTAGATAGTTGGTGTTGAAAGCTGGGGTCCCCATCCGATCTGCTAACCAGTCCGATCTGCTAACCAGTCTGAACTAAGGCTAGCCCAGGGCATCGTTGCACGAAACTTGCGTAAGTTACGATCGACGTAAGGACTTACACCTGCGTTGCGCTCACATTACTCCCGGCTCTACACGCGTTTCACGAACCTGGCGCAAGGCAGACGTAATTACATCAACATTTACGCAATGCCTAAGTTTCAGATTTTCGCCTCTACAATAAATATCACTTGGAATTTATGTTTAAATAGTATTGGATACAAGGTTTCGACCAGTGTGCTATAATCATAGCCGACAATGGACTTTGTAAATATTTAATCTCGATAATTACACGTCAGAGCAATCTGCGTTTGAGGCTAAGGATCGTAACTCTTGTATTCGCTCTTTTGTGAAAGGAGGTGCGAAATACTGCACATTGTCTTTGAGAGATCGTATGCTAGGGAGAGAAAAAGTAAAAGAACGACCATTCTCTGACTCCAAAAGTATTGTACATTTTATAAGATACATAAAATTTGACAACTACGTCATTAGATTAATCTACCACAGGCATGGTTACATGCAAGCGAAGTTGCGCTCACGCTAAGCATACTCTCGGGCAGACTTAAAGTTACGCAATAACTTACGGCTTTGCGTAAATTTAAAGGCTTTGTGACACGGGTCGGCGTAGCTACGTTCACGCTAAGTATGACTTACGCACGGACTTAGGCTTACGCACAGTTCGTGCAACGGTCCCCAGAAATGTACTGATTCACCTCATCCTGGGGGAATCAGACGTCAAAAATGTACACCGAATTAAGCTTCGTAATTCATATTGAAAGTGTTCATTTCTTTCAATAATAAACTAGACCCCCTCTCGTGAGCGTGTCATGGCCGAAGTAGTTAGAGTGTTTGACTCTGACCCGGAGTGCTACAGCTGGCGTGGGTTCGCCCCTCGCCAGTGACCGCTTACATATATACTCGCCTATTCACAAGGCGCTGGACTGATTCGGTGTCCAGGGTAATATGGACTGATGGTGGAACTAGTTGCTACGCTAGACCTTCGCCAGCGGAGGCACTTGGGGAATAAAGTACCTGGGTGTCTTTCAGTGACCGCTATATAAATTCACTCACAGTAGTACATCGCATACGTCGCTAGGAAGCTCACATGGTTAGACTATCACAGCACTTTCCGGATAGTAGTTCGTCCAATTGTAGAATTGTATAAATGTTCACTTCACAGCACGATAGTTGAGCTATAGATGTTGAGTGGTTCCAATTGATTGTATATTAATATGTACTCCTATACGGAGGTGCTCCGATATAGAGGAGGGATTTACCTACTGAACTGAACTGTCGCGTCCTTGTCAGCGCCAGCATTATTCAAATCTACCGCACGGGATACTATCACATATCCTTGTGATGCACATCGTGAATACCATCATCACTAATGAATCACTCAGATTTATTGGTGGGTGGGTGGGGGGGGGGAGGATTCAAACACTATGGGCACGTTATCCAGTACTGGATCGTTAGATTCAACAACATCTGCGATTTATTAAAATAGGAAATATTGTCATACCTCCAAAAATGGGGCCAACAAGTAATTCCATCACACAGTTTTCATCATGCTTATTTATAAGTCTGAGATTTAAATTAACAGAATTCAGGTATAATGTAGTTCAGATATCCAGGATTGAAGAAATCATCTGTAGGCCTAATGCAAAACTGTTGAATTCTGATGAAATACGACAAGTCAGAATTAGCGACCGCCATGACAGTTCAAGCCAGAGAGGGGGGACAGGGGACAGGCTGTTTAATAGTACGGCTAAGCCTTCTTTACACTCCCTGTACTATTGTCTCATGCGCAACTAGCTGTGAGTGACAGCAGATAACTCCCACCTCACTTGTGTGACAGAATCTGCGTAGATGAGTAAATGAGTAAATGAAGAAGAAGGCTCGGTAATCTTCATTTTATTTAATCTGGATACAAAATCCAAATCAAATCAAATCAAATCAAATCAAATTTTATTTAGAGTCGGGTAGATACAAACGAGAAAACATTAGCTCGTAGAGCTATTTATGCCGACTTTTGCAAACAATTTAAAATAATGGTAACAAAACATGATAAAAACATTGAATTAAATTAACTTAAATCACACTAAATTAAATTACATTAAATTAAAATAAATTAGAACAAATTAAACTAAATTAAAGATTTAACATGTTAGTTAAAAGACATAAAGGTATAAAACATCAAATATCACAGAGGGGTGTCAAATTACGTGGAGAGGATAATTTGCCTATAAAAGTACCTATACCGTCAATTTGCATGCAGTGCATCTACAATTGACGTCCTTCCAGTTGTTTACAAGATTTTTAAAAGTCCTAAAATTTTCAGTAATTCGAAAACCATTCGGTAGATTGTTCCAAATCTTGGCAGCTTCATATCTAAATGACTTCAAACCAAACCTGGTGGTTTTAACATACGGCTGTTCAAGTATGGCGTCAGATCTCAGATCGTAAATGGTTTTCTTAAGTTGAACAAGGTCACGAATGAGGACCTTGGTTATTTACAATTTTGAAAACGTCAAGGGCAAGTGCTCGCGTCCTCCTTAAATGGAGGGTCGGAACATTTGCCCTAACTAATAAAATATCGTATCCACTTGTGTGGTCTTGGAACACGAAGCGTAAAGCTCTTTCTTGTAATCGTTCCATTTTCTTAGTGCTAGTATCACTACAAAAGTGCCACACAAGTGGACAAAAGTTAAAATTTGATAGGGTGAAGCTAAAATAGATACTCTTTCTTCCGTGTAGAGATAAAAGTTTACCAATTCTCTTAAGAGCATTGATTTGCTGGGATGCGTTTTTACACAAATTTGCAATATGTTTGTCAAAATTTAATTTGTAGTCCAGAGTCACACCAAGAAGTTTCACAGAGTCGCTACAAGAGATGGTACTATTACTTATATTAAAGACAGGTGCAGCGTCTCTGGTTCGTGGTCCGAAAGCTATGGCCTGGAATTTCTCCGGATTTGCTTGCATTTCGTTGTTGTCGAACCACTCTATCAGTGTGGCACTATCTTGTTGTAACTCTGACTTTACGGTACACACAGATTTACCCGTCAAGAAAACACAAATAATCTGTAAACCAGCACTCAAATAATCACAAATAAGCACAATAACATGTGCATTTTCCCCCCAAAATGGAGCATACACCCAGAAATGAGGAGACGTCTCCCAAGTTATGCAGTGAATTTTAACAATAAATTGAGAATCTTTATTTGCAGTGCCGTACTAGATCTATGTCAATTTAGTCGTGGTCCGGTGTAAGCGATTTCAGATATGTGATGGATCTCTCTCCCTCCAAGATATTAAATGAAGCATCTTTTTTCAAGTTAATGTTTATTTTTGGCCTATAAGCTTAGATCAGCGTGGGCATATTGTCAGAGCTCAGTTTGACCAACCAGCACCCTTTTGCGGGGATGTTCCTCTTGACTGAACTGTTGGCTGTTAACATGCATGGGCCAAATGGGCAAATTTTCCGGTAAACATCAAACGCTGCTTATTTGAAGTCCACTATTTTAGTATGTACCGGTATCACAAAATATAGTTTGTCAACACAGAATGTAATCTCTGAAGTTTATCTTCTGTATATCAAAAGATATTGGCAAAAAATTTATTAGGCTCATTCACCATGTGTTCACTCCATGGAGTAAAGATCAATGGCAAATCTTTGCGTGGGAGGCCAACAGATTGGCAACTAGTCCGCGCTGCGCCCTATAAAATGTAGACATATATAATATACTTAATACTTATCAGAGTTAGCTTATGGTTAAATAATGGGGAAATTTGAGACAGCTTACCATCAGAAATCATTGTGTCTCGACTCGTGGTGCAATCTGATTGCTGAAACACTGCGCTCTAATAATCGGCCTTCATATTTGTACTCTAATAATCAAGTCACAATGTACACTAATACTCAGTGTGCTCATTATATTAATTTTTCCAGATTAAATAAACAGCAATCTTAAGATGACAATAATGGACATACCTGTGATGGAGAATGTCACTGTACTCCCTGTTAACAGCACCCATTGTCATCGCTCTTATACCATGACTAACTTCCTTCATGGAACCACTCTGCCTTCTGTAAGTATTTACTGGTAGGCCTATGTCTTACATGTTTCAGGTGAAGCATCTGAGTGTCATTTATTAAGCTGGATACATATTCAATGCCCGGCCTCATCCTCACGAAGACTTCAATGCCTACCTTTATCACCATATTCATGCAAATAATTTATACCACATAATGTTAAATATATCCTGCTGCTGCAAAACTTTTTGTGGCATTGAACTATTCCTCATTTAACACAATTTTAAAAACTGCTGGGGCGAAGTTACTTTTGCTATATTATTGGCCTCAACATCACTGATTGCCGTGTCTAATTGAGGGGACTGTTCCTGTGAAAACTGTTGTTTTCACAGCATATCTAGCAAGAAAGTTAAGTGTTTGGTTATTGGTATGGGAGCTTCTTGAAATTAGGCAAACTCCGAACAGCGCATGTCAGCTGAACGACTATCGTCTGGCTACAAGCACTGCCCGCAGTCAAATGCTCTAGCACAGATTCGAAGACCTGGGAACACGTGGGTTTGTTAAGATGGGACCAATCACGCACATATGCAGCTCCCGGCCTACGCAAATAGATTCGTTGAGAATGGCAAGAAAATCAAGAATCTAACTTTTTCGGTGTAAGTTATTTATTAAATACTTTTGGGATATATTTGGTAGATGAAACAAGGAAGCGGAAAGAAGGAAGGTATATATTGTGGAGTAATCTCAACGTTGAGAGCGTGTTAACGATATTTTCAATTGCGGACAGTGCTTGTAGCCAGACGATAGTCGTTCAGCTGACATGCGCTGTTCGGAGTTTGGAAATTAGGGTATGAGTTCCTTGATACAGATAGGAATGGCAAGCCGCATGTTCTGGTTATCCAATTGGGTTACACCAAGCCCAGTGTAGTGTTTAGATCAACATGGAAGGAGTTCCAGTTAGAATGACATATGCCATTCGCTCTGTGCTATTGTACATGTTGTAAGGCATGTCATCCTTTCTCCGCCGAGTTTCAAAAAATATGCCAGGGAGTTCCTGAGAGTTCCAACTGAGTGCACCATGCCACTCTGTTTGGAATGCCTTAAGTTCCTAGCACGACCATATTTAAAGAAGCTTCCTGAGGTAAATTCCATATCATTTCCATCATCACAACGTCAAGGTTTCTTGTTGAGCCAGAGGCGAAACATTGACCATCTTGCATAGCAGACTGCATTCTGCCCAGTTTCAGAATTTTCCACAGTTGCTTGGTTTGTGGCATATGATGACAGATGAATATGTGTATTCTCAATAAACTATGAAAATTAATGAATGTAATTATTTTTTCATCAAATCAATTTTTTTACCCCTCTGCCATTTTGGTCTCGGGGTATTGTCGTTGCAATGTCCGTCCGTCCGTATGTCCGTCGGAGCATACGTCCGTCCGTTACTGCTGAGACAAAAATTTTGAACACTTATTTATCTAGTGCTAAATCAGACGCCTATCGAAATTGGCTCCCCTCGGCCCATATTTTACAGAGTTATGCCCCTTTACAGATTAATTTCTATTTCCGTCCTATATGCTTGAATGTAACCAACTATATCTGCAGAACTGTGTTCGATATAGCTACTATATTTTGAAGACTTATTTATATTGTTGTATTCTAGAAGCCAACGAAAGATTACTCGTCTCGGCCCTTATTTTACAGAGTTATGCCCCTTTTCGGGTGCAGATATCTCTGATTTTGTGATATAGGCTTGAATGTAGGCAGTTATATATAATTAACTGTTTGGTACAGCTACCAAATTATTAGGCAACTTTTTTATCCAGTTGTAGTCAAGATACCTACAAAAAAATTAGTTGTCTCGCCCCGTATTTTATGGAGTTATGCCCCTTTCAGATGTAATAATCTCTGATTTTGTGATCTGTAGTTGAATGCACAAGTTATATCTGAAGATCCGTGTTCAGTACAGGTGCTAAATTTTGGAAACTTATTTATCTACTTGTCTTACCCCTCAGCCATTTTGGCCTCGGGGTATTGTTTTCGCCGCATGTTAGGCAAAACAGCTAGAGACACAACCACAAAATTTTGAACACTTATTTATCTAGTGCTAAGTCAGATGGGTAGATACTTCATGTAGGAAGCTATTGTCTGACTCTTTGTGTCGCTGAAAAGGCTCAAGTCTAGACACATTGTTGTCCCCAGACTTGGCTATTGTATGCATTGTCTCGTGATTCTTACATGGAGTATGAACCGTCAGAGGTAGATGCCTATCGAAAGTGGCTCCCCTCTGCCCATATTTTACAGAATTATGCCCCTTTACAGATATAATAATTTCCACTTCTGTCCTGTATTCTTGAATGTAACCAACTTCATCTGCAGAACTGAAATACTTAGCATGCTTAGTTCTATAGTCCATACACTGATCTGTTGATACATCCATACACTGCAAATTGTAAATTACCTTTATCTTGATCATCCCACATAGTACTATCTCTTCCCCAATTCACACTACACATGGGTCTCAATCACTTAGGGAAAGCCGAGGGGTTTTGATTAGATCAATCTCGTGTTTAATTATGAACTACATTACATATAGCAATAACTCTCAGAAGTTATAATTTGCTGTGCGCATTGATCACCAAATATTTGTGGAAGGAAATGTCACTAAATGTTGACCAGAGGGAAGAAAACACAATCTTCTGATGTGCACCTGGAAAGGTTATGTTCAGAACATTGGATTGGGCCATAAATGTTGCATAAACATTCCATCCGCTGAGTAAGCTTACATTATAACCATATAGGGTTTCAAGGGCCGATTTGTACTGTAAACAGAAATGGGTGTAGCTCTTGTTTATATAAGTTTATGAATATACCACATGTATGCACTTGGTTTTTCGGTCAGGTTTTTCGAATTTTTTGTTCTTCTAATGTCTCCACAAAAACCGCATGATATATTAGTAAATATTAATCTCATGTGAAATAAAATAGTTTTTGCCTAATTTTTGAAGCTGAAATTTTGAAGAAAAGTGACGAAAACATCAGACCCATGATCCTCTGCTCGAGGGGAATGCTCTGGATAAACTACAAAGCCACAGAGGGTCAGCTCTCAATTTTTTGGCCGTTCCGGAAGTAGTAGGGAGAGAGTACGAAGGCCCTTATTTTCCAGGGAGGTAACTCTTGGTTCTCCTTTTTCCAGGTTAAAGGTATAGGGGACGCCACATCGCCTTTCACCTCTGTGGCGTCTGTGGCGCCAGGGGGCGCCACCAGCTCAAGGTCACGTGGAGGTCAAAAGTAGTTCCGGCAACCTGTAACCTTTGTATTCCTGCGCGGACAGAAAGTAGTCCCATGTCAACCAAGTGACTTCCAATGTTAATGTATACGGGGAATGCCTAAAAAGAGTATGGGAATAGACGTTTTGTGCCCGGGGTGGGTCCCTAGTGGACCGAATGGGTCGAGTGAGGTGTCAAAGTGAAGCGCTCCTCGAGGGCCATTCAATCATGGGTGGCTGCATGTAAAATTAGGATTTTTTCCCGAAAATATAAAAAGCGGAACACGGACTTTACCCCTAAAATAGGGGAAAACCCCTATCAACTCTAGCCAAAAGGGCTAATATCGGTCCCCGGGCTTATTGGGACCTGCCTATCCAGTCAATGGGGTGGGTGCATGTAAAATTCGGATTTTTTCCCGAAACTATAAAAAGCAGAACACGGACTTTACCCCTAAAATAGGAGAAAACACCTATCAACTCTAGCCGAAAGGGCTAATATCGGTCCCCGGGCTTATCGGGGCCTGCCTATCAAGTCAATGGGGTGGGTGCATTACAATAGGGGTCTGTATTATACAATATAAGGGAAAATGCCTGTATGGGGTATGGGGATGGTCAATTTTTTCCGTGTGCTTTACTATGGCTTGTGGGGTCTCGTTTTTCTCGTCTCGCCAAGAAAATGACAATGGGAAGGGTCCCGGAGCGAATCGGTGAAATTTTGGGGAAAAGTCAATGAGGTCTGTATATAGGCTCATACTGGCTTTATGGGGGGAGGGGTGGTCAATTTTTTTGTGGGCTTTACTATCGGTTGTGGAGTCTCGATTTTCTCGTCTCGCCGAGAAAAACACAATGGGAGGGGTCCCGGAGCGAAGCGGTGAAATTTTTGGAAAAGTGCCATATAGGCTCATATAGCTCCATAGGCTGGCTATGGGGGATAGGTCCAACCTGGGAAATTCACACACGTTCATTGTGATATGGGTTGTTTGGTCTTGTTTTTCACGTCTCGTCATTTAGAACACGATGGGAAGGGTCCCGGAGCGAAACGGTGAAATTTTTGGAAAAAGCTCCCCGAGGCCTGGGTAGGCCCATAGGCTGGCTATGGGGTATAGATCCAACCTGGGAAATTCACACACGTTCATTGTGATATGGGTTGTTTGGTCTTGTTTTTCACGTCTCGTCATTTAGAACACGATGGGAAGGGTTTCGAAGCGAAACGGTGAAATTTTTGGAAAAAGTTCACCGAGGCCTGGGTAGGCCCATAGGCCTATACTGCATGGCTATGGAGGTATAGGTCCATACGGGGTGAACGTTTTGGGGTCTAGGTGAGCCCCTTATGATCCTATGGTGTCGTATGAGGTCTTATTTTGAAGCTCCCGTGGAGTTTGTAATGTATCGACTAATGGTTCGTCCGTGTGCAATAGTCTGCGCATGCGCAGTGTGGCCGTAGTATAGAAAGCAGGCAAGTTGGGGGGCATGTGGGGGATGTGTTTGGGGTAGAGATGGACCACTATGGGTCCAAATGGGTCGTGGGAGGTGTCTAAGTGAAGCTTGTGTGGGGTAGAGTCAGAATGGCGTGTTTTTAAGTGCAAGTCGCGTCAATCTGCGCATGCGCAGTTGGGTGTAGTAAGTAAAGTGGCCATTTTGGGGATGCGTGGAGGTGTGTTTGGGGTAGAGAGGGACCATCCTTGGTCCGATTGTGTCGTGGGAGGTGCTATCTTGTAGCTCTCGGGGTGTACATCCCGATTTGAGGGACGTTCGCGTCATCTGTGACGTCATCGGTGACGTCATCAGTAGGAGTAGTAGTGAAAGTGGGCATTTTGGGGCAGTGAAGGAAGGTATTTGGTGTAGAGATGGACCATCCATATCTGTCACACATTATATCACATCTTTGTTGTGTTATACCACATCTGTCCTGTATTATACCATATATGTCCTGTATTATACCATACCTGTCCTATGTTATACAATATCTGTCCTGTATTATACCAAATCTGTCCTGTATTGTACCATATTTGTTCTCTATTATACCATATATGTCCTGTATTATACCAAATCTGCCCTATATTATACAGTCTCTGTCCTGTATTATACCAAATCTGTGCTGTATTATACCAAATCTGTGCTGTATTATACAATATCTGTCCTGTGTTATACCATATCTGTGCTGTATTATACAATATCTGTCCTGTATTATGCAATATCTGTCCAGTATTCTGCAATATATGTTCTGTATTATACCAAATCTGTCCTGTATTATACAGTATCTGTCCTGTATTGTACCATATATGTCCTGTATTATACCATATCTACTCTGTATTATACAATATTTCTCCTCTATTATACCATATCTGCTGCATTATACCATATCTGTCCTGTATTGTACCAGATATGTCCTGTATTATACCAAATCTGTGCTGTATTATACAATATTTGCCCTCTATTATACCATATCTGTGCTGTATTATACCATATCTGTCCTGAATTATACCATATCTGTGCTGTATTCTGCAATATCTGTCCTGTGTTATACAATATATGTCCTGTATTATACCAAATCTGTCCTGTTTTGTACCATATTTGTCCTGTATTATACAATATATGTTCTGTATTATACCAAATCTGTACTGTATTATACAGTATCTGTCCTGTATTATACAAAATCTGTGCTGTATTATACAATATATGTTCTGTATTATACCAAATCTGTCCTGTATTATACAGTATATGTCCTGTATTATACAAAATCTGTGCTGTATTATACCATATCTGTCCTGTATTGTACCATATATGTCCTGTATTATACAATATATGTTCTGTATTATACAATCGGATAGCCGTTGTCGTGAATAACAACAAGTTCAGCAATGTTCATACGGTTTATTATCCCCAATGTTACATCATACCCAGGCTGAGGGAGCCGCCCTGGGCATGTTTAGTATGTTCACAGCAAAACAAACTGAAATATCAAACACCATGTTTTATTATTTAACGCACCGTCACATTAGGTACAAGTGTTTACTGAGCTCAAGTCAACGATCAGCATGTAGACATATAGAGTATGTACGGCATGTTATGGTATATGGATAGTAATATTCCAGTGGGACCTGCATATGGCGTATACATATCTCGCTTAGTAGCATTTGCTAGATCCTGTGTTAAATGTGATGATTTTAATCAACGTCACAAAACATCGTTGCAGAAACTTATAAAACAGGGCTATTCCACCAAGCGCCTCCACTCAAAGTTTCTCAAATTTGGCGATACATATCGCATGCTGATAGCAAAATACGAACGTAGCGTGCAAGATCTATGGCGCTACGTTTCGTAACTTGTGTCTAATTCCGCTTAACCCGGGGCTAGGGGCCGTATGAACCCATGTACTTCAAGATCCTCATGGTACTCATATGAACAGTCACAGTCAAAGCGTGACTGAGATACATCTTTTTTTAGATGACGACTCTATAACGAATATTATGGATTAAGAATACTGATCAGCGATACGGATTTGATATTTTTGGAACATCATGATGTCTTGCCGGCATCATTGAAGACTGTTCACCGCTTCTCTCTTGCAGGAAACAAGCCTATGTTTATGTATACTATGATTGTCTTTTTGAATTTGGTGCTAATACTGTTATGTGGAAAATGGAATAGGTCTTTGGATTATGGACGCGGATATTCTCTAATGGACGACGGCTGGATTATGAATGACGGACTAGACGCTTGTAATTCATCAGTGCATGGGTGAAGCATTCAGCCGATGGGGTGGTCGGGCAGCTTGGTAACGAAAAACGTGACATTGGTCACCTTCTCCACTGTCCACTTGGTGTTGGGGCGTTGTTGTTGGGCCCATTTCAAGGGATCCACGGTGTCCAGTTTCTCCAGCATCGTCCCTAGCGACACTCGGTTAATGATGGTAAACGGTTCGTCAAATGCCTGGATGTTCCTGCTCGGGTAAAAGTATCGGACTTGGACTGTCTCCTTATGCTGCAGCACATAACCAAACGGCAGATTCAATCTGAAGGCCGTAGTTTGGTCGTTGAAGATAGCTTCTACGTAGCTACGTAGACGGGCGAGGTCGGTAAGTCGGAAATTGTAGATATCTTGAATAGGGCGAAGACGGTTGAAACATTGCCGTATCATGGACCAATGGCGCCGATAGATGTCACTCACTGGATGGTCGTCCTGTAACAGATCGCTAGGAACATTTATGGGCTCGTCCAGTAAATGTTCGATGTTGTCAGGCGTATGACTCGAAACCGTAACGGTGGGGTCCGGCTGGATATCCAGGCTCTTCTGAACTGTGGGTATAGGCGGGCTCTCCGTCATCGCATCACCAGTGGCGTTCGTCTCCCCTGGCTCATCTTCACTGGATCTGACCTTCCGCGGCTCCTCTTCAGTGGAAAGTTGTCGCCCAAACCGTAGAGACGGGGCATGAATCAAACGCTGATGGCGTCTTAACTGACTGCGTCGTTTGAAGAGTTGACCACAGTCCTTACAGTGTTCCGTCGCGCCCTCGTGGAATGAGCGTTCATGGCGCAGTAAATGATCCTTCCGATTAAATGACCGTGCGCAGGTTATACAAGTATACCGTGCATCGTGGTTGGCGGAGGCCTTGTGGCGGTGCAAGTCGTGCAGACGAGTAAACTGCTTCTGGGAAGTTGTGCAAGTGAACATCTTGGTGGTTGACAGAGTGTCTGATGAAACGGCCAGGCCGCTTCCCTGTTATAGCACGCTAGCTTGTGATCTATTTTTAGCACACTCAGTTCAACTATCCCCAAGTCGAGGGCCGAGCCGTGACATCTTCGGTAACCTCCGTGTCTCTTCATGCACCTCCGTGACATCTTCGGTCACCTCCGTGTCTCTTCGGTCACCTCCGTAACTACCCGGCTGTTCCCGTGTAAACCCGGATGGATCTCCGTGTCTCTTCGATGACCTCCGTGACATCTTCGGTCACCTCCGTGTCTCTTCGGTCACCTCCGTACCGTCAACGATCAGCATGTAGACATATAGAGTATGCACGGCATGTTATGGTATTCATCAGTGCATGAGTGACGCATTCAGCCGATGGGGGTGGTTGGTCAGCTTGGTAACGAAAAACGTGGCATTGGTCACCCTCTCTACGACCCATTGTGTGTTGGGGCGTTGTTGTTGGGCCCATTTCAAGGGATCCACGGTATCCAGTTTCTCCAGCATCGCCTCTAGCGACGCCCGGTTAATGATGGTAAACGGTTGGTCAAATACCCGGATGTTACTGCTCGGGTAAAAATATCGGGCTTGGTCTGTGTCCTTATGCTGCAGCACATAACCAAGCGCCAGATTCAACTTGAAGGCCGTAGTTTGATCGTTGAAGATGGCTTCCACGTAGCTGCGTAGACTCGTGAGGTCGGTCAGTCGGAAATTGTAGATATCTTGAATAGGGCGATGACGGTAGAAACAGTGCCGGATCATGGGCCAATGGCGCCGATAGATGTCACTCACTGGATGGTCTTCGTGTAACAGATCGCTAGGAACATTTATGGGTTCGTCCACGAAGTGTACTTTGCCCTCTACGTCGTACAAAATCTGGCCCAAGGACTTGTCGTCGGAATTTGACTGTTGAATTAGGGTGACATCATCATCGGCCCTCGTGCGATAGGTGGGAGTTCCCCCTGTCTCGATATTGATGCCTACGGGCTCTTCTACCTGCAAACGTGGCTGCGGAACAGGGTGTCGTGTGCGTTGGTGTCGCAGCAACTGACTGGTCAGTTTGAAAAGCCGACCACATTCTTCGCATGGACGCTTGGGTACTTCATGGCGTGCACGTGTGTGGCGCTGTAAATGATCCGGGCGCTGAAACGACACTGTACATATCGTACATCTATACCGGGCGGTTCCTTCGTGCTTGGTAGCCTCATGGCGGCGCAAGTCGTGCAGACGAGTGAATGATTTCGAGCACGTAGTACAAGTGAACATCTTGGTGGTTGACAGAGTGTCTGATGAAACGGCCAGGCCGCTTCCCTTTTATAGCACGCTAGCTATTGTCTCTTCGGTGATCTCCGTGACATCCTCGGTGACCTCCGTGTCTCTTCGGGCATCTCCGTGACATCTTCGGTGACCTCCGTGGCATCTTCGGGCACCTCCGTGTCTCTTCGGCTACCTCCGTGTCTTTTCGGGAAGTGACCGAAGAGACTCGGAAGTGAACGACATTGTGGGGAAAACCCCACAGACAGGTCAGTACATGTGCTATCATGTTCACACTCCGTCACCGAAAAGACACGGACTGAAGATGGCGGACCTCGCCCGGTGGTGGTGGTGGTGGGAGCTCCCGTGTGGCAGAGCTCTTGGATCGGAGCTCTTGGAGCTCAAAGCGTGTGGAGCTCAGAACTCGGAAGTGACATTTGCATATGACCTCTGTGAGGTCACTTCCGCCTCCGTTCACGTGACCGGAACTGACCTTTGACCCCGGCGCGCAATTTTATCCGGTATTGTTAGCGCGCCCCGGGGTCAAAGGTCAGTTCCGGTCACGTGAACGGAAGCGGAAGTGACCTCACAGAGGTCATATGCAAATGTCACTTCCGATCTCTGAGCTTCACACACTTTGAGCTCCAAGAGCTCCGATC